>JACEGR010002134.1:0-138970 GCA_014170235.1 Listronotus bonariensis | reverse complement strand
TTACGTTTTAAAACATCCTAAAAGGAATTTTAAAAATAAAGGTAGAAAATCAAAATAACAGCAATTACTTCTTTGTATGTATAATATGTTCTTAACGAAAAAGATGTTAAAATTTAAAAAAATATATGCAAAAGACACCAAATTTAACAACTTTCGTCGTTAGCTTTTTGACGCTTTATTTCTAGCGTTAGTTAAATGAAAATAATTTTAGAAACTTTGCACATTTATCAAACCCAGACATATTTAGAACGTCAAGCAAAAGAAGTTTAAAAAACAAAATTAAAGCTAAAATGTCTAAAGGGACTTTTGTTACATCAGTTTAAGTAAAAACAATAACAACTCTTATTTTTTAACACAGTAGTGCAAATAAATTATATAAAAATTTTTTATGTTTAACAGTTTCCTTGTACTAAAAGCTAAAAATAGTTCTTGTAAGCCCTAGCTACCAGATTGCACCAATCTTTCTTATCAATCTGGGGTGTTTATCAGTCAAAATAATAAAACCTTTAGGCAAAGCGAATCTAGAGTAAATATTATGATAGAAATTTTGCATACCCAACAATTATATTATTTGTTTTATCAATACTCAAGATTGATGAAAAGATTGGTGCGGTCTGGTAGCTAGGACTTGCCAAATAATTTTTGAGCTCTTAGTATAATAAAACAATTTTTTGTAATATAATTTATTTTCACTTCTTTAGTTTTGTTTTTACTTAATACTTTTTATTCTTAAGTTCATTTAAAGCCTCACTGTAACTACCCAGAACTAACCAACGATTTTATATTAAAGTAGTTGTGGAAAATATGTAATTCGCCATTTTGTGGCGTGGATTTTTTTTTTTTTCATAGAGAGCTCTATTCTACCAATCAAGCCCTCTTATTTGATAATTGTATTGAGATAGTTGAGGAAAAATGTGTAATTAATTATTTTGTGGCGGCGCCCATCTTAGATTTTATTTTTTTTTCAAATTAAGCTCTATTCTAGGAACTTAGCCCTTTCATTTAATACCTATATTGAGGTTGTAGTGAATGAAGTAATATGTAATCCATCTGTTTCTGTTCTGTTTTCTGTTTAATAAAAACTGGTTTTATTCGTGTTGACACCAAACAACCAAGAACACAAATTAATCATTTGCTTTCACGTATTTGTTTATAAGTGGTTTTTTTTTTAAACGTAAATTATTAAGCACCAAATATTGTTATTAACAAAAGAATATTAAGTGTGTCTACGCATGTAGTTTGGCGTCATATGGAAAACTCTTTTGTTTCTTAATTTTACGAGAAAAAAATATTTTAAATAAAAGTTCTGCATGATTGAAAACCCAAAATACTATGATCAAATATTAAATTGTCTCAGTTATTTACAAGGTTCGGTCAAAAATGTACTTTTGCCTAAGAGTAGAGTACCTGTGTTTTTGCTTATATAGAAAATTATTGTAAAGAAAAGATGTTTAGAACTAACAACTTTTTTAATTGTGCAATATTGTTTATTTACAATTTTTTCTGTGACTATCAAGAAAATTTAGGTTTGTATATTAGTGCATTGTACATCCTTTTTGTTTTACGAACCCTAAATAGTTTATTTTATTTAAATTGTGCTATGAAATTTATAATGATAAGGTATATTGCACTAATGTACAAACCTAAATTTTCACCACTGTCGCAAAAAATATTTTTTGCAAATAAACAAAATTTATTATTTAAAAGTAATTTTAAATTCTAAACATCTTTTTTGGTAACAATTTTCGATATTAGCAAAAAACAGGTACCTCGTAGATGACTGATATAATTTAATATCTGACGTTTTTTTTTAGGTTTTGGACCATGCAAAAATTAACTTTTATGTAAAGTTATTCCTAAAAACGTTTTTTTTATCTTTTGACATCTCACGAAGGCATATGCCTAAATACCAGAGTACCGTGGGTGCCGGGTTATTAGATGTTTAAGCCATTGTTTCCCTGTTCCGTCAACGTTGTCCAAGCACCGAAACATGCAGTAAAGCATTTTACAGTACGTTTTAGACAACGCGGTAGTGCCACCACGATCGTTATTTTTAAATAACTACTACCTTAATATGTCTCCCCGCTGGGAATCAAACCGTCGACCTCTGGCTTCGAAGATCAAAGCTCTGTCCACTGCGCCACGGAGGAGACATATATATAATACCAACTTACGTGGACACACTGCATATTTTTGTTAACACAATATATTTTATTTTGTAAAATGTATTAACTTTCAAATAAAAATATTAAATTTAATGGTAGGTTTTATTTTTTTAAATTAAAAAATTGTTTTCTGAAATACAAAAGAACACATTTAATTTAATTTTATTATATATTTTCAAGTGTTCTAAACAATGTTAGACATATTATATATACTAAAAATAAACAGCAATATAAAAACAAATATGTAGGCAAGTAGCAAAAATACGAAAAAAAATCTTCTTAAATACCATATAAACAATTTAAATACAGGAGAGAAAAATTGCCTTTGTAAACATTTTTACTTTTTTTGTAGGACGTAATTGATTATTATAGGTAAAATTTCTAGTAATTAATAATCAGTTAGTATAAGTTAGCGCAGGATGACATCATACACATACAGGGTGTAATTTAATTGATGACTAAAAGTACAGGGTATTTTTTTTTTATTGGAGAGAAGTAAATATAAACATTAGGACATATATTTAAATTAACTTTTTTACCTCTTACCTTTTGAGCTACAGGGTGTTAAAGTTTTGATAAAAAATCGAAACTTTGAAACTGTTCGAGATATTCTCATAAAATTTAGCACGCACCTTTTAAGCACCCGTATAATTATCCTAATGTAGAATATTTTTAAATATTTTTACCAGGGGCGTCTGTACAAAATGGGTACTACATATATAAAAAAGTTACGCTATTGCTTTTTTAACAAAATAATTTTTGAATCCTCATTTACTTTACAACAAATTCGACCTCTCGATTTTGCTTTTGTCCGATGCACCGTTTTCGCGTAAAAAACTAAAATTAGGGCACCAGACAACTAGTTTAAAATAATTTTGCTATACCAAAAATGCATCAAAAACGGTTTTTATTTTTTTTACGCAAAAACGGTGCACCAAACAAAGAAAATTAAAGAGGTCAAATTTGTTGCAAATAAAAAGACAACTTTTAAAAATTATTTTTTTCTCTTTGGACAAAGAAATTGGTACAACTCTAAAATCTCCATATATATATATATATATATATATATATATATATATATATATATATATAGTTATTAGTAAATAGATGTATATGGCAAATACCATGATCATAAGATAAATATGGTCTCTATAAGACTGTACAGACACGGTTTCATTTCAGGTCAGCTGATGTTAAGCACTTTGATCGATTATCAGTCGTCAGAACTGTAAAGATACGATCGATCTCGAAGACTTGAAACAACGTCAGCCATAGCATCGAGAGGTTAAAGGTGGTAGGTAGCCTACCACCTTTAACCTCTCGATGCTATGGCTGGTTGTTTTTGAATTTCTTGGTGGGATGGCGCCACTGTCTGTATTTATTAGTTCTGAACGACAGAAAGAATATTTACAGTCAGTCGCGATTTCATCAAGGGTGTCTAGCGACCTGAAGCGGTTTGACAAGTCTTAACGAAGACGAAACACGTGTCACCGTCTTGGTCGGGCCCGGGGTATTCCATTTTCTTTTGAGACTCCGTAATTTTTAAACAACCAACCATAGTAGCCGAATTCTTATAGGTTATTTTTTATTTATTTTTACAGTCATTGATGAGCCATATGCCCAAAGAACTTTACCTTTATTAATGTATTTATATCAAGGCTCAAGAACCATTCACTTTTATATATATATATATATATATATATATATATATATATATATATATATATATATATATGTATATATATATATATATATATATATATATATATACGTAATATTACGTAATTTGCTTTAAATACGTGCGGTACCCAAAAAAAATTACCGGCTTTTTTGTGTTTATATAGTCTTTATGACTTTAGCCTCCCTTGTCTCAATGCACGAGCCGCCATAGCATTTGAGTGTAGGAACTTATGTTCAGAAAAGTGTCACTATGGCTCTACAGCTCTAAGATTTGCTGGACAGCGGCATCTAGCAATAAACTAAGTAAAAATCGCCGGTAATAACAGATTTATTTACATTTTCGGCGGTTTTCATTTACAAAAATTAATAAAGCTGCCAAAGGGCAGTTTTCTTCTTATAATTAAGTAAAACCACCGACGCGGCGGTTGTTTAGCCAGTGCTCTTTACTAAAATTTAAATTTAAAAATATTTTCATAATTTGAAAACTTACGAGACGCAATATGTGCTTAAAGCAAGAGTCACCCAAAAATATTTACTTTATTTAAAAATAATTTTAAGCAAACTAATTTTTTGTGTATTTTTACTTTATTTTTATTATCTTGTTAAGTTTTTAACAAAGAGCAATATTTATGTCAGAGTATAACGTGTAAGCATTAAATCACTCATAACCACAATAATTATTTTACTCCTACGCTTTTACAGAAGATTTATTTGAATTTGCAGGGAAAATATTTGTTTTGTATTTTATTAGTGAACGTAAAGTTAAATCTCTGAATGGGATTTAGAATTATGGGAATTTTAAAATTATTTAAGTTTAAATTATCTTATAGCAGTTAAAACTATAATTATCACGTTATGGTAAATTAAACTAGTTTTTAAATTTAAATCCGGTTTAGTTAATGAGAGAATAACATATTTTTGTAAAAAGTTGTTTTTTAGTTGTGACAAAGGGTTTTTATATAAATTATGGCTTTAAGTTAAAAAAGTATTTACAGAATAGAAAAGTATTGTGAATTTTACGTAAAATTCAGTGGCGTACCTTTATTTTTTTTATTAAAATTTTATTTTAGAACTATAATACAAAGTTGAGATTTTTTAATACATTACCTTATATATTTAATCATCAAAAGAATAGTCGCCTTAAAACTAAAAAAATACCACCACTTAATATATTTATTTTGGTAAAGTTTAGAAAATAAAGCCATCGTCAGCAGTTCAATAATAAAATGGATTTTTAAATAAAAAATATATTTTATAACCATTAAAAATACATTTTTAGGTATTTTAAGAATTAACCACATTTAAAATAATTTTCTCTAACAGCTTCGGAAATATGAGCTTTAGAATCTTAGTGGATATATCTACTATTTTTAAGATTTGGATAGTCCTATTTTTAAAACTACAAGAGCTAGATGCATTAAATGTGGTATTTTGTCAAACATCTTTAAAATATCTCTGAACGGTAATATAATAGGTAGGGTGCTTCGTTAAAAAATCCTAATGATGGCTATATTTCCGAAACTAGTAAAATTGCATATATCAAATGGGGTATTCCTTAAAACTTTTAAAAAGACATTTTTACTAATAATAAAATATAATGGGTGTGACAATATAAAAATACAACTTTGTCTTATAACTTTATAATACAAGTCAATTGACAAAATATAGATACACTAGTGGAATTCTACGTAACAATCCCTTAAACTTTTCATTAACATTTGTTTTTTGTATCTCTTATATAAAGCGAGTTACATGTGCCTGGCCAAATCGACAAAATTTATAAAACACTTTGTATCTCCAAAACAAATCAAGTTAGCCATGATTCAGTTTTACCATTAATAAAAATAATAATTAAAATTACCATTTCGCAATGGATATACTCTGCAGGGTCAACAAAAAGCCGCTTGCCTGTACAAAGGGCAAAAAAATGTGCATATAAAATATATTTAAGTTCTCTGAGCAAAGAATTCGACTCTCCAAAAGAATGTTTTTATATTTTTATTTTAAGTACGAGACACTATAGAATAATGAAATTTAATAAGAATATTTCTTATATAAAAACACATTTTTGGTTATACTTTTATTTTATTTTTTGTTGTTGTTGCCATAACATAAAATAATAAATTGAAATTAAATATAAGGGACTAATATGGTAGATAAAAAAATCCAAGTATATTAGGTTTTACGTTGCTAATAAGCTTCTTTAAACTGGAAACATTTTATTACTTTTTTAATACAAAGTTCTTTATTTTACGGGAACGAGGGTAAATTATTTTTTATTTGGTTTAAAATTAAAATTAAGAAATATGTTAAATGATTTTTTTTCATTGTTTTGATATAAAAATAAACTCTGGTTTCGTAATATTTTAATTATTTTTATAAAAATAAAATAAAATTTAATTTATTTACCTCAATTATGTTTTGGTTCTTTGGATTTTTTTAATGCATTTAATATTACCAAGGAAAAGTCTTGAACAAATAAAAATATAATTATTAATTCCTTTTTCATTTTAAAAGAAATAAATTCTTTATTGGTGTGTAGAATTAGAAAGTATATGAAATTAAACTGTCATCTATTAACCAAATTAATAACTACACACCAAGGGCTTTTTGGGATAAAATACTTAAAAACAATAACTATATTTTGAAAATGGTAAATTATAATTGCTGTACCTATTTGAAATACAGAGCCATTTAGCACTTATACCAGTTTATTATTACAGTTCTCATTACAGAAGTTTGTATACAGTATGTCTACGTAAGTTGGCGTCACATGAAACACTTTTTTATTATTACTTTTACAAAAATGTACAGTGTGTCTACTTCAGTTGGCGTCATATGAAAACCTTTTATTATTGGTTTTACCAAAAATGGTAGTCTTTATAAAAAGTTCTGCATGGTCCAATGAATAAATAAATAACCTAAAATACCATTATCAGATACTAAATTGTCCTAGTAATCTGAGGTTTAGCCAAAAATGTAATTTTTGCTTAAGAGTAAAGTACCTGTATTTTTGCTAATATCGAAAATTGTTATGAAGAAAATATATCTGAAATTTAAAATTACTTCTTAATGTGCAATTTTGTTTATTTTGAAAAAAATTACTTTTAATTTTTTTCTGCTAAAATCGAGAAAAATTTACTCTCTGTAAATTAGGGCAGTACATTTCATAATTATAAATTTTATAGGACAATATTTAAATACGGTTTTAAAATTGGGTGTTATGAAAAAAGAAAAATATACAGGGTGGCTCGAATTCGACGCTCATCATTGGGATTTCGGAAACCGTAAGAGATACAGGATCGGTTAAATGGAGGCAAAGTTGCGCAATTTGATGCTCAATAAAATGCCGTTTTGCTTTTTAAAAAATTCCGAGTACTTCCGAAGATATTCGAAAAAACCGGAATTTTCAATTTTGGTTTCTATTGTTTCCTGGCTATATTTGTTAAGATAACTTAAAATGGAAAACACGTTTTCATGGCAACTTTTCTGCTCTATAATTCAGTGTGATTAAATATTGAATCTGACGTTTCGGCTTCTGGCGACCATCATCAACTTAATTTTTTTAAATACGGACCTGATATTTTTTTCAATTTAAGTAAATCCTTTCATCACTCTTCAAACACTATATATCGCCACTTTGATATTTTCCGACGTTTCGTACAAAAATTCCATCACCAGAATATTGCATATTTATTTAACCATAATACGGCCCTGAACTACATTTTTAGGTAAGAAGGTAAAAAAAAGAATAAACTTATTACATATTCGTAATCTTTTTATTGCAACTCATTGATATCTAACAGCGGAAATTACTTTATTAACCGAAAATTTCATGAATATTAGACATAAGATACAAAAAGGTAGACAACAAATCAGCTTACATAAACAATTTATAATACTATCTTGAAGCCCATATTAAAAAAAACATAATTTAATCACTATTAAAAGTGTTCAAAGAGATAACCTTCCGCCTCGATGCATTTTCTTGCTTTGCTTTGTATTATTAATACAGCTCGATTAATTGTTCTCGCAGGAATGGCAGCGACTTCCCTTATCAAATTTTGTCGTAGTACTTAAAGGTCGTGAGGTGCATTTTTAAATAAACGGTTCTTAAGATATCCCCAAAGGAAATAATCTAGGGGACTAAGATCGGGGCTCCTAGCGGGCCATCTTGCAAAACCATTTATTAGGAAATATATGGTAAAGGAATTGAGCTACTTTCCTTCCATTGTGGGCAGGAGCTTTGTCTTGCTGCCACTATATTTCTTGAAATACTGCCAAAGGTTGATTATCTAGGGCGTCTAAGACATCATTTCTAATCAAATTTAGATATTGTTCGGAAGTTAAGGTCCCTTCGTAAACGAAAGGTCCAATAATTTTGTTCCTCCACATACCAATCCATACATTAAATGAAGTTCTCCTTGAATTCGTACCTGCTGGTTAGTTCTGTTCATAAAGTAATTTCCGCTGCTAGATATCAATGAGTTGCAATAAAACATTATGAATATGTAATAAGTTTATTCTTTTTTTACCATTTTACCTAAAAATGTAGTTCAGGGCCGTATTATGGTTAAATAAATATGCAATATTCTGGTGATGGAATTGTCTGTACGAAACGTCGGAAAATATCAAAGTGGCGATATATAGTGTTTTAAGAGTGATGAAAGGATTTAATTAAATTGAAAAAATATCAGGTCCGTATTTAAAAAATTAAGTTGATGATGGTCGCCAGAAGCCGAAACGTCAGACTCAATATTTAATCACACTGAATTATAGAGCAGAAAAAGTGGCCATGAAAACGTGTTTTTCATTTTGAGTTATCTTAACAAATATAGCCAGGAAACAATAGAAACCAAAATTGAAAATTCCGGTTTTTTCGAATATCTTCGGAAGTACTCGGAATTTTTTAAAACGCAAAACGGCATTTTATTGAGCATCAAATTGCGCAACTTTGCCTCCATTTAACCGATCCTGTATCTCTTACGGTTTCCGAAATCCCAATGATGAGCGTCGAATTCGAGCCACCCTGTACATTGCACTAATATACAAACCTAAATTTTCTCGATTTTAGCAGAAATAAAAACATATTGTTTTTTTAAATAGGAAAAATTGCATATTTAAAAGTAATTTTAAATTTTAATATTTTTTTCTTTATAATAATTTTTAATATTGGCAAAAATACAGGTAATTTACTCTTCAGCCAAAATTACATTTTTGGCCAAACCTCGTAGATGACTAAGAGATTTTGATATCTTATAATAATTGTATTTTAGATTTTAGACCATGCAGAACTTTTTATAAACAATAACTTTTTTCGTTAAATGAATATTAAAAAAGTTTCCGATATGACGCCAACTTACGTAGACACACTGTATATATAAAAAAATCATGGTCCACAACCTAAAATACAACCATCGGATATCACATTTTCTTAGTAATATTTAATGTTTGGCCAAAAATGTTTGCCTAATAGTGAAGGTGCAGCTGTTAAGAAATTTAAATGGGTGTTAAATAGGCAACTTTTTTATTTTCAATAATAATATATAGGATAACGTGTAGGAAAAGCAAAATTTTTAGGCGATGGTGGAGTGAGCAGCAATCACCAAAACTCCAGAAATATCTATGCTTTTTCTACAACCACATGTGAAAAAAGCAAATAGTACATATATTTTCTTCCCTAGAAACTGCCTCATATCAATTTAGTGCTGCAAATTACTTTAGAATAATGGTGTTGCAAAGCTGTCATCATTCTTATATTGTAATTTAAAATAAATTTTAAAATTATCAGGCTCTTATATAAAATTAGAATAAAAAACCATACAATAGTTTTTGTGAGCTGATAGTGAGGACCTCCTAAAATTCTAAAATAATTAAAGTTGTACAAAGCAAAACATTGCCAAACGGCATAATATACCCCAGTGAGGTGAATAGGGTGGGTCATCTTAGGCAACCTTTGAAAATTCGTGTTGCCACCCTTTAAAAGGTTCCATTTAAAATAAAAAACATTCCCACCTAAATTTTATTTTGATCGGATTATGGGAAGTAGTGCCGCAAGCAACATTAGTACTAATAAAAAAACAGAAATTGGTATTTACCTAATTTTGCAAATAGTATATGTTGTATTTGCAAAGGCAAATTATGTAAGAAATTATTTATTTATTACCCTTAAAAACATTTAGATTTAAACAATACCTCTTACAAATTTACAGAAATTTATCTATAAATTAAAGATATTTAAACAACAATGTAAATAGAGTTATTTAAGAATATATCAGGTTTACTTAAGGTATGAATAAAACTTTACCTGAAACTATTTTAAACCTGGCATATTATTTTTTATTCAAAAAATATGTTTTGTAATGCTTAACAACTTAAACGTAAAAGTTCTTTTATTCCTAGTTCTTGGCTAATATGTTATTATACTTAACAATTATATGATTTCCTACAAGATGGACATACTATTTTTTCTGGGATCAATTTTTTCTTTATTTTTAGAAATCGTTTTAACAATTTGATCTTGGTCTATGGTGTCACATTGTCTTCTATTGTTAAATAACTTTGACAAAGGTCGTCAGTAAATATTAAAAGGCATAGGAAAAGTAGCGTCCGGAAAAATATTTCTGGACATGACCGGAAAAGTACATTGCCCAGGAACGTCTTCTACTTACTAGACCGGTGCCAAAGCCTTTTAAAAAAGTAAAATGTGAAAAAAATTATAGTAGGATGAAACCCACTTAAAAAGGTAGAAAATATAGTAAAATTAATATGAAAGATAAATTCCACTCGAGAACGAGAGAGGAGGGGGGGTTAAAGTGTTAAATACGGTTTTTCTAGATTTTCGACCAAACTACAAGCTTAATTATAAAAGTTAAATTGCAGAGTTGTAGGCAATGTAGACAACTTTTGTAATTTGCTTTTTTACATATCCTCACAATTTATGTGAAAAATTAAAAAACCTATTTTTTTTATTTTGATTTTTTACTTTATCTTTTATCAAAAACAATTATTTTTTAATTGTAATACTGTAAGTATTTGGTTCCAAAATATTTATTTTTATACATTTTTGACTTAAATACCCTTATTTTCAATCGAAAATTTACGTGTCAAAATATTGGCATTTTCCAAAAAGTCAAATGTCGTTTTGTTCGGCAAAATCTTTACTTTCTAATGGTGTAAAAACTATACATTACAATGGTTATTGTTCTCAGAAAACAAAATTTGGATCCGATTTTTAAAATCATTATTAGACTAGGGTCGATAATTTTAAAACCAAAAAAAAATATCCATTAAAAACAAAAGGTATAAATAAAGATTGTTTAAAGTAAAACATAATTACGTTTTTCATAGCCTACTATCTAACCAATATCAGTCATAAATGACAAAATATCCAATATCTTAGGAACCACTGAGAAGAAATATAAGATGTGACACATTTTTGAAAAGGTAATCTTTTAACCAGTTTAATAGAAAAAATATAGAGGGTGTTCCATTTAAAATTTCCAAAAATAAACAAATAAATCAAAAATGCACAACCCTAGAAAAAAACTAAAATCATCTGCAATCTGCATAAAAGTTCCTTAGAGAAATGTTTTTACAGAACTACAAAATATTTAAAAATAAAAAAGTTATAAAGGATTAAAGAAAACGCAAGAAATTAGGAATCACGCTGTAGCGAGTAAACGACGCAAGATAGCGAGTTGCGGTTTTCAGTAGTAAATTTGGCTTAAAATTTGAGCCTTACAAATGGGGGTCAGTTTTTATAAAACGTACGGAAACATAAGTTTCCGATCAAAAGCGTCGAATTTGGCCCACCCTGTACAATGCCTAAATAAAGAAAGTAGGAATTTTTTTATTATGAAAAAAATATATATACAAAAAGGTTTTCTTGTAAATAAACAAAATTGGTCATTTACTTTGGAAAACTTTTAACTTAAACAGCTGTTCCTTTTAACAATTTTCGATATTAGCAAAAATCCAGATACCTTAGTTCTGAGCAAATATTACATTTTTGACCAAACCTTGTGGAAGACTAAAAGAATATAATATCTGATGTTTGCCTTTTAGGTTTTGGACCATGCAGTACCTTTTATAGGAAATAACTTATTTTCATTAAATTACACAGGCCCACAAAAAATTAAGTGGTGTGTGCTGGGTGCCGGACCCACCTAGTCGGGTGTATTTTTTACCGCTGAACACGAATCTAAAGTAAAAACTGGAGGTCAAACTGCAAAAAATCAAATTGCGGGGGCCAAGAGGGCACTAAATTTTTTTTTATTATTTAAATGGGGTTATGTAGCACCTTATTTTAAAGGCCCTTTGATACTGTATTTAACACTAATTTGTTTTCAAAAATCGGGCCAGCCTTTCCACTCTAAATAGTATTTAAGTCAAATTTCAAATGGTTGTAAGTCTGAAACGGCTGGGCTAATTTTCAAAAACAAAATGGTGTTAAATAGAGGATCCAAGGGCCTTCAAAATAAGGTGCTATATAATACTTTTTCAATATTAAAGCAAAATTTCTGGTGCCCCTTTGGCCCCCGCAATCGGTGTTTTGCAGTTTGACCTCCAGTTTTGACTTCAGATTTGTGTTTAGCCGGAAAAATTACGCCCGGCTAGGTGGGTCCGACACCGAGTACACACCCTTTTTTGGGCCCCTGTTATTAATAAATAAGTTTCTCGTATGACTTCAACTTAAGTAGAAACACTGTAGACGGCAACTTTCAATTAATAAAATATTATTAAGCTACGTTTAGTGTTTTTAGTTTTAAGTAAAAAATGTTGGCTTAATTTATTTTGCAACACGTATTTTAATGTAGAAAATCATTAAATAAATTTCATTTCTTAGTCAATAACTTTTATAATTATAAAAAAGCTTTAACTGAAAATTATTTTTTCCAGCTTTTTTAACAAGGTTCCCTAAATCCTCCAAGTCGTTTAGAAAATAGCAAACTTTACTTAAAGTTAGATTGTACTTTAAACTTTACCCTAAGCTTATTATTTTACAAAATTGAGTTTCTAACCTTTAACAAGAGTTGAGTCAAATCACTTTAGACACAAGGAGACCACTGTGAATTTATAGGATTCTTGAGTAAAGCATAAACATTTTGACGTAGGTGTAAATTGCTTTCTCAAGATCTGTAAAGAAAAAAGACTGTACAAAAGTTTTATTATATGGTAGGATCTTTTAAGATTGAATATTTTATTATATTTTTTTTTTTTTTTTTTGGTTTATCAAATGTAGAGTTTTGCAAAAATCAAACAAAAGAAAATAAAATAAAACAGATGAAAATTTTTTATGAAAATTTAGCTTAATTAACAATTTAAGAAATCAAACAAAAGAAAATTTTGCAGTTAAAACATCTAGAATACTTGATAAAATAAAGTATATACTTAAAGCAAAAATGAAAATTATCTAATTCCAAGAAATAATAAACAATTTAAAATATAAAATATTGTAAAAAATCTTCTTTTTAAGAATATAAAATGGTAGGATTGCCCTAAGATGTTTTCTTTATTTTCATTTAATTCTGGACACCAGGCAAGGCTTAGAGCTTTGCAAACCTTAAAGTTTGGAAAGCCCACCCTTTTAATACTCTTTGCCAATTGGGTCACTAAAATGTTTGTTGTACAATTCTAATCCTAGATTTCCTTTCGTTACACGTAACCAGGATGCTTAACTAATGTGACGTTTGATTCATGTGTCGATGAATTTTGAGGGTGCTTCATCAATTCAAATTTTTCTATAACATAGGAATAAAGTACACATTCTATACCTATAGAATCAGCTAAATTAAATAACACATAGGCAATGTAAGGAAAATTGACAGTCTAACGTGAATACCTGCATGTAAATACTTTGTTGTTGCTTTACTGGATGATATACCCAAACATTTTGCTTATACAGTATTATACAGTACAGAAAGGCTTTCCTCTCCTGCACATCGTTGGGCTGTAGGGGATTAATCGCTTTTTTATAGGTACTTCTATGTCTTCTGCTCTGAGGAATTTTCCAGTATAGTTCCTTCACTCACGGTTCCCAACAGAGAAACTCGTGGTACCGTGCGTATACATCCCTATACAGTCCAATTGGACAGGCCCCGAACTTCCCATCAAGTTTTAAATTAACGATAGTCGACTGTATGTAGACTTCCGTCCGATCAAAGAAAACAGATATTTTCTTAAAAAGTGGAAAAAATCAGTTTCTCTGCACAAGACTGCCTAGCGGGTGGTGCAAGTGGTGCAAGGCACCAGGGGGCAACGTTTTAGGGACAAAAATTGTTAAATAAAGGGCAGAAACTTTCGAAATAAAGGGCGGTAGATAGGAATATAGTGTGATTTGAAAGAAGTGACCTTTTTTTAAAGTGGGTACCTTTCTTTTTTTTTCTTTTTGCTCTGCTCTTCAAAAAATTTCATACGTTAATTTTCATTTTGTCATAGGGGAGGAAAAATATCTTTTGCACCACGGCGCAAGACACCCCAGGAACGGCCTGTTCACATCCATTTAAAAGGATTTTAGAATTTAATGGGTTTAAATTTTTGTATTGCTTTTATAAAATATACGTATAGTAATCACACCAAGCTAAATTTAGCGTAATTAGGCAAATGGTTTTAAAATTTAAATATGGTCTAGTTGGAAAGAGATTTAAAGCGTATTGATAAAAAATTAAATTTTATCTAGGTCAATGGGTTTTTTATTAAACGGTTTGGTGTGGGCAAAAACAAAACTTAAAATAGTTGCTTTTTGTGTTTTTATGTACAATATATATTTTTGCTCCACTCTTATTCGTAATTATTTAAAAAAATTCGCTTTAAATTAATTAGACGTACAAAGTTTTGGAGCACATTTTATAGGGGCATAAAACTGCCTTTCAACTTTTAATTCAATGAATATTTTAGGTAATTTTTACTAAGGTACCCCAAGGAGGCAATAAGAGTTTATCCCCAATTTTATAAGTTTTTACCATTTTATGTTCAAACTTAAAAACAAAATTTATATATAGAACATAAGCTTTTACGGCCTTGGTCAACTGAGTAATCTTTGTTCTTGAGTTTAAAACAGTTGCAACTAACCAGAAAAATTCATATTTGGTACGTCTCACGTACACAAATTGAACACAAAATATCCAGGATCAAACAATGATTTAAAGAATAATTTAGATAAATGCAGCGAGAATCTGAGTTACCCTTGCATGGGCTTCGCTCAGGGTGCTAGCGGTCATGCGAAGTGAGATTTTACAGACTGCTAGAAAATAATCAACAGCTGATCACAGGTTATCAACAGGACCGACTTTAACACTTTGTATTGGTTTTATTTATAAAGAAAATAGGCCAAGTAATTTTGTTTCTTGGATAACATTTTTATACATTTTATTATGGGTTTATACCGGGTGTTTTTCACAGGTTGTTCCCTCCTATAACTTTTTTACCTTTTCAGCTAGAAAAATGAAATTTGATTGATCTATCCAATTGCTTTCTATTACTTCTGGTTCTGGTTTAACCAGAAATGACTGCTATCACCAGTATATTTTATCTTATTTCGATAGAATACGACATTCTGAATAAAATGTCACCTCATATGTAATTTTTTGACACTTCTGCTGTCAAAAATTTGTTTTTTTAAATTTCAACCTAGTGCCATGCCATAATGCCGGTTTATTTTAAATCCAGTGGCCACAGCAAAATAAAATTAGTCATCTTTTGTTTTTACGACTTCTTAGGGCGGAGTCAAAGTGTGCAAAATCCTATTTATAATCATAACTTCTTTTATTAAATGGAATGAGCGTGTCTCGTTAGCATACCCTAAAAGACCATTTATTTCAAATAACAAATTCATGTAGTCGTCATTAATCGATATTACCATGTAGCACAATGGTCGGTTAAGAATATTTTATTTAATGCTTTTACAATAAAAATCTTTTCCAAAATTCCGCCTATATAGTACCCAATAATTCAAAATTAAATGATGAATCATGATTTTGTTCTGTTTTTGCAAACACATGAGGGAAAATCACAGACACCAACCAAAAACGATCACCAAATTACTAATTCTGGCCGACATCGCGGCGTCGGTCGATTTAAAGATCGGGAAATCCCAAATTACGATGAGTGTGGTCCTGTTTCTGTTGAGGTAAATGCTTTCAGTGTTGTAAACACTATGTTACTGCAAATTTTGTCATTGATACCAACTCCTTTTTTTTAACTATAAAAATCCTAAGTATTTGGATAACTGCGCATGTCCAAGTGCACCCTGTAAACCTCCCAGTGTGGGGTTAATAATTCTCGCGCAGGTCTACTGAAAATACGTAGGGACCGGTTGGACCATTGGGATCAAAGGGCAGGATCACGACCAACAGAGCTAACTTACTAGTCAGTCAGTAAGACCTATAACCATATCCCAAGGACAATTAAACTGTCCTAGGGACAACTATTCAGTTTTCCAAGTGACTGGTTTTTTAAGAGACTGGTGGTCCGACGGACATTTTTGATTTTTTAAACCTTAAACTGTCTAAAAGAACATATTTAATTTTTGGGTTTTTTTTATACTAACACTAAAATTAAAATTTAATACGATTTTAAACACCATAATCTATTAAAAAATAATAATTTCTTACGCATTTCTGCTGGTTGCCGACGGACACATAAGAAAATAATTAATTATTATAAATAAAACAAAACGTAAATTATTAGCACAAATAAATATTGATTAAAAGTACGTGAACTATTTTTGTTGGGAAATAATGACCTAAAATTTATGTTCTTTATGTTTAAAAGGCAAGTTATAATGTTATTTTATAAGAGCGCTATAAATTAATTAGAAATACAAAGTTTAAAAGCACCTTTAATAGGGACATAAAACTACCTTTTAACTTTTTAATCCAATGAATATTTTGGGTAATTTTTACCAGGGTTTCCCAAAGGGTCAATGAAAGTTTATCCCCAGTTTTATTAGTGTTTAACATTTTATGTTTAACCTAAAAAACAAATTTTAAATATAAAACGAAAGCTTTCACGGTCTTGGTCAATAAAGTAATCTTGGTTCTTAGGCGTTGACCGCGTCAGATTCAGTGATCTGGATGGATTGTCAATCGGTAGCTAATAACCATCATGGTCAGACCGTGGATGGAGAGCAAGGTGGTGCGTCGGTATTGTATTCTGTATGTGCGCATGTTCGTACACCCCCAATTTGATCTACTGCGCGAGGTCGTAAAAATCCGAAAATTTCTGCTGCTCGCGGATCTAAATGTGGGTTATTCTATGGTCAAATTGAAATTGTTCACCGATCGTTTCGCCATCCCAATGCACGGGATTACTTGCTTATGGGATTCTTTACTATTTGAAATTTAAACACTAAATTTCCGGTGTTCCAACCTTACTGACAGCGTTTTAAAAGTAAGGTGATAATGTAAAACTTCTAATAACGTTACGAGGGTACGTTCAGAAATGTCATGTTTACCAACGCGACGTTTGAAAAAAATAGCATATATTTTTAATTTTGTAAATTATAATGCCGTTTTTACCAGAATATAACGTTAATTCACGCACAAATCTGCTTAAAAAAAGTATTAAATTCTTTTCCAGGCGTATTATAGCTTAATACATCGTATTGGCACTAGTTATTTGTTCAATTAAGGTACGACTTTAAATGGAGCGTTAGTTTATTGCATTATGGTTGTTGGTATAAACATAACATAAACTTGCTTAATTTCTAAATTACAGGGCGTTAAAAATGTTAAAACCCTTTTGACCGACTTAAATAATGGTACACTTATTTATTGTAATAAATGAGCAGTCGTGTATTTTATCGTAAATTGCGCCGTTTCCTTATTGCAATTAATGTTTAAAGAGTACATTTTTAATATATGCTGTTCATAGAAAAACCTTTCGACTCAAGGTACATTGCATTAGATCGTTGTATTTGGGCCCAAGGGAATTTATGATATTAATTTTTATCGAGTTTTGAGAAAACCGGTTGGCTCAGAAAAGCGTGATTTATTTTGTGTGGTATAAATCGTTTAATACGAAATATAGACGTTACTTGAAGGCCGCCTTAAGGACGCCTTTCTCAAGGCTGCCTCAACTCTTCCTTACCTTGTCGATTTCATAGTCACATTTTAAACCTTCCTTGAGTAGGGAAGTTCTTAAGGATGAGTTGATTTGACAACATTCTATTACTGTCAAATTTATAACCCCACTTTAGTGTTTTGAGAATTTTGTGCTTACAACGACTTTTTATATTTAAATTTTATTTTTGTTTGTTGAATATATGGGATTAAATTAGATAGTATTTTTGGGTTCTTTGTGTGTCATTTGTTTTTTAATATGTCGGAGGAAAGAAAATTTTATTCCGACAGAGAAAAGCATTTACTTATTAGTTTAGTAGACAATTACAAATTAATTGTGGAATGTAAAAAAACTGATGGGACAGCATTAAAAAGTAAGCAAGAAGCTTGGGACAAAATTTGTAAATCCTATAATTCTAATGATGTATAGGATTATTTATGTTGCTTTCTTTATTTTTTTTCTTGTTATTAGAGTTTCAATTTCATTTTATGAATACTGGGTTCTATATAGGATAATTTATGTTATTTTCTTAATAATTTATTTGTCTTGTTATCAGAGTTTAAATTTTGTTTTATTAATATTAATTAAGATTGTTTATGTTGATCTCTTTATTTTCTTTTTGTTTTCTTATTAGAGATTTAATTTTTGTTATAATGCAGTGTTTTTTTTTTAATAAACATGCATTTAAAATACTTTCTTTTATTCTTGTGGCCCTATGTAATTCTTAAGTTATAAGTATACACCATAAAAACAAGAAATGTGCAAAAAAACTGCCCTTCAAACAAAAAATATTTATTGCTTTCAAAAATATCTTATATATCTAATAGTGTTAAATACTGTTTAATTATAATATACAGGGTATCCAACCGGCAAACTTTAAGGGGTTATTCTACATTGAAAAAAATCATATGAACATATGTCCTAAACATCTTAGTTTTTGGACTATGGGGTGTTAAAAAAGTTTTTTTAAGCTTTAAGCTTTTATATCAATTAGGATATTTTTAAAAAAATTGCAAAATGTCTTCTATGTCTCAGAAGATATTTTTTGACGTACTAGAAAAAATACATTTTTACCAGTATCGTCCATAAGGGGTTAGGGTAAATATTTTTAAGAAAAGGATGGTACGCAACTGAATTTTTTAAAAATAAAAACATTTTTTGAACTCCCGTTTAGTTTAGAACAAATTTGATCTCTTGCCTTTTTCTTGTTAGCTGAACGGTTTTTGCATACAAAAATAAAAACCATTTTTTGGCATGGTTATTTCATATTGCTAATATCAAATTCTACAGTAAAAATATCCTTTGTTATTTATTATTTAATTAGATAGGGATTTCACCATGCCAAGAAATGGTTTCTATTTATTTACGCGAAAACTGTACATCAAACAAAAAAAACAAGAGATCAAATTTGTTCTAAACTAAACGAGGATTCAAAAAATATTTTTATTTCAAATGCAGTGGCATACCATTTTTTTCTTAAAAAATATTTACCCTAAACCCCTTATGGACGACACTTGTAAGAATTTATTTTTTTCTTTTATGTCAAAAAATGTCTTTTGATGCATAGGTGATGTCTTACAAATATTTTGATTGGCATAAAAGTTATTTAAAGGAAATGGTAATTTTTTCAAATTTTTAACACCTCGTAGTTAAAGACATTGAGGACCTATGTCCATATGAAGTTTTATTTCTTATTTTTCATTGTAGAATCACCCCTTAAAGTTTGTCAGTTGAATTACTGGACACCCTGCATAATATTTAATTTGCAAAATGAGTTAATATAAAAGCCCTTCGATAATGAAGAGCATCTGCATTTGGGTTATCAATAATATGATTGTCCAAATTTCTCTCTTCATTTTCAGCATGATCGTCAATCTCCTCCATTATATTTTCTTTTTGTATCGCCACATTATGCAGCAATGCTACAGCACAAATGATGGCTACAGATGTCTCTAGTTTAGTTTCCAACACTCGCCTTAGACAAGGAAATCTGCGCTTCATTATACCAAATGTTCTCTCTATAATGTTCCTTGTCTTTTTGTGTGCAACATTATACCTGTGCTCAGGTCTTGTCACAGGATTAACCACAGGTGTTAATAAATATCTTTGACAGGCATACCCATTGTCTCCTAATATTTTTCCTAAAATTTAAAACACAAAAAATATATGTTTGAAGGCTAGTACACATTATCTATGGTAATAAAAAAGGACATTTACCTGGTATTTCATTATTCTCATACTTGACTCTTAATGAACTTCTCTGAAAAATTACATTGTCATGCATGGAGCCTGGGTATCTCACTACAATATCAAAAATTTCAAATGATGGCCCACAAGCAACCTGTAATGAATATCGTTTAGTAAATTATAGGAATAAGATTAAACTAATAATTAGGCTTCATTTTTAAGTAAGTTATTATTATTAATATTTTACTGAAAACAGGACTTATACAAAATTTTACAATTTACAAAAAAACTTTTTAATTATAATATCTTGAGTCTATTTTACCTGCACATTTAAAGAAAATGTCCCCTTTCTATTCCTAAATACTTCTGCATTAGGCCCTCCAGGATTTCTAATTGGAATATGTGTCCCATCTATACAAGAAGACACACCTGGGAAATTTCCAAGTTCAAAAATTTTGCCATATTATTTTGAATTTCTGCGGCATCTGGGAATTTGACAAAATTCTGCAAATTACCTGCAAGAACCTCAATTCATAGTGCTTCCTTGAGGCGTCCTTACAACTTGAGGCACCCTTAGGTATCGTTTTTCAATTCATAGTGACCTAAATACGCCTTGAGGGTTCCTTAAAGGTAAGGAAGTATTTGACCTTCCTTAAGGATACCTTGAAAAAATTTAAGGTTATGTTTTATGTTTTCCTCAATGACATTATGTTATGTCATTGGTTTTCCTTTTTCTGTTTTTGCTGAAGGTGTTGCTCGTGAGTTCGTTTTGGCTTGTTTACAAGTTAAAAACACAAAATACTAATGGAAAAAAATGAATTTTGAAGATTTTCTAGAATTTATAGAGATTGTGGAAGATAATGAAGAGGAGGTAAGGGGAAGAATACCAAAAAGATACATCAGAAATGTAGAGGATCCCTTCACTTTTTATAGAAGATACAGATTTTAAATATCGTTATCGATTTTTAAAAGAAACTGTAAGGGACGTTCTGTTACCTTTAGTTTCTGATGCTTTAAGCAAAGAAAGTAATAGAGGTTTACCAATACCCCCAATTTACCAACTGTTGGTTGCATTAAGATTTTATGCAACTGGTAACTTCAGGTAGTTAAAAAAAAGTGATTGTTTGCATGTCTCTTAAACGGTTGTTCGTATTGATATTTACCAGGTATACCATGTTTAGACAAAAATTACAGGAGGTATTATTATTTTTTTCTATTAAAGTCATATTATACCGAGGCACCAAAAGTTATGGTATTTTACGGGAAAAATATGGACAGCTTTGGATTCCCAATCCTAAAAACTTCTCAATACCAAATTTGCTCCAAATATGTTTAATGTTAAAGAAAATATTTAAAAATACCCAAAATAAAATTAAAACTTTGACACCCTGTATCTCCCTAACAGTAAACTTTTGGACAAAAGTGTATTGCGTTAGATCGTTTTATTTTGCCCAAAGAATTTGTGATAGCTTTTTGTACAGATCTTTTAGATACACCCTGTATTTGAAAAAAATAAATACAACGTTACCAACTTATAATATAAAAAGGCGTACACATTTTTTAATATGTAGCGTCGACAGTAGGAACACCCAGTTTTTATAGTCAGGTTTCTAGTACCTATTTCCAAAATAGGTTTTTAGCCAAAATTTTACAATGGTAAAAAACTAAATTAGTCAATAGTAATTAAATTTTTAATAAAATCATCTATTGATTAAAATTTATTCCACAATTTGCGAGTTCAATCAACTTTACAACTTTATGTTGCCAGGGCGTGCTTATGTGAAAAGGGTCACGGTAAATTAATATGCAAACAAAGAAACAAGCAATAAAAAACGGATATCGTAGCTTGTATTTTTGTGACCTAGGCACACTTTGACTACGTCATCAGACTATAAGGCGTTTTAAATAATTTCGTGGGCATTTCCAAAAAAAATGCAAATTTTGGCAGTATTATAAAAAAATTGTGATTTTCAGAAAAATTTTAAGAAAAGGAATAAAATTCAATTTATCTACACCGAAAATTTGTCACCTTAGGTGTTCATGGCTAAGGGCCTATTGCCTTGTGTTTAAATATTTAACTTGCAGAATTTTTTTTTTTGATGGTTAAACACGCTTGATCCTGTTGTTTAATAATTAATATTTTGACCTAGAAACTTATTTAATTCGCATATTTGAACCTAAATGTGACTTCACCTAATAAAATATGTGTATTAAATATGTTTACAATATACTTTTGAATAAAGTATAAAAAAATGGAAATATTTTTTTATGTATTTAAAAGCAAGTAAGTTAAAAGAAAAAAATTGTTTGTACTGGTAGAGCCCAAGAGGGGAAATTCGGGATTTACAACAGCACGACAGATTAATATACCGGAGGTACCTTGTACCCAGTTAAGCACCTCCACCAAGTATGAGCCCCGTATACAGGGCCGATCGTAAAAACAATATTTCCACCAGGCATTTTCGAGCGCATCGGATTAGGATGGGGTAAGTTAATTACAATCTAAACAGAGTATATTTTACTAATTTAACAATTTTAAAATGACATAAAGGAAGCAAATGGCTACATGCTTGAAAAAAAAGTAATTTTGACATTCTCGAGCGTAACTATACACAATTGAAAGATAACGAAAAATATATAATCCGATACGATTTGAACAATCTCCACAAGCCAAAATAATAACAGTATTTCTTTAACATATTTAATAAATCTATAGCTTCTTACGCCACCGAGGAAAAGGTTCCATTATTTTTTTCTTCTTAGTTTAAAAAAACTAAAATAACACGCTTTTATATGCAACCGAACTAAAAATTAGAAAATAATTTTCATTAAAAAAATATTGTCACTTCATAGTAAAAAGCGTGGGGTGCTTAATATATTAAATGTTATAATTATTATATTTGCCAATATCTATGAGGGAAAAGTTATGAAAAAATTGTAAAATGCACCCCACGCTTTTTACTATGAAGTGACAATATTTTTTTAATGAAAAATTATTTTCTAATTTTTAGTTCGGTTGCATATAAAAGCGTGTTATTTTAGTTTTTTTAAACTATTATTTATTTTTCATTTTTAGTTCGATATGCATTTATGTATGTATCTATGTTAAAATGCTCCAGTTTATTCACTAAAAAATTCCTTCGCCATTTTGTCAAGAGTAGCTAAACCTGAGAAAAGTTTGGAATGTTGCCAAAGATGGCAACCCAGGTGTTGTTTTTATAATATAATGGATTTTTTTTCCTGGCGATCCAAACCAGGATAACGGGATACTGTTTGCAGATTATTGCATTGTCATGGGTCCTTAATACGTGTGCAAAGTTTCAAAGAAATCGAATAGCTGGAAGTTGGTTAAAATTAGGCTCAAAGATTCCGTTACATAGATAGATAGATGGATAGATAGATAGATAGATAGTTACAACCCAAGTTAATAAAAGTGGGAGAATCCTCTAGTTATAAAATAAGAAGAAATATTCTTCTTGAAATTCCGTCCCATAAGATAGCGTTTTTTGAGAAGGGCCCATTTTACAACTGTGTAAAAATATATAAATGCCCTGCCTAACACTTGCCCTAAGATCACTCAGAGGCACTCAGTTTCAGAAGGAAGTAAAGAGGTATCTTCTTTTAAACGCTTTTTATTCAATAAATGAATATATGACTAAGAGTGCCTAATTTTGCTTTTTTTTCTATTGTTTTTAATCTTGTTTGTTTGTGTGTGTGTGTGTGTGTGTGTCTATTATTTTATTTTTATGACAATTTTGCTTTTTAACCTTTTGTATTTATATTCTGTGTAACATTTAATGTAATTATTTTTTATTCTATATTTATTTTAAATGTGTAAGTATTTATTAGCGATGTTTGTAGATATGTAATTGTCAAAGCTATTTATTTATTTATTTATTATTTTAAATTATTTTTAAATTTAAATTTAAATGTATTGTTGACGACCCATTGTACTGTAGTGTACTTTTTGGCAATATATGATATCTATCTATCTATCTATCTCTTATCTATCTAAGCTTTGCAGCCATATAGGTCTCTATGACGCACAACTGTATCCCCATTTAGCATCTTGGGCTTCCCTACTATACCAAAAGGGTTCATTGAGATGACTGATAAGCAATTTTATTTAAACCGATGCCGATGCCAAGTTCCAAGAAATCTAGGGCACTCAATATTCTGATTTAATCGCTTTACCATTAACCTTAATCTTTGGCTAATTGAGATAAGCTATTTTTTTGTGGCCAATGTAACGTTAAATTTTTATGGATAAAATCTAAATTACCCTATTTTTGGCAAGAATATTTTTTCATCATTTATTGTATTATTTATTTATAAAAAATGTTTAATATTAATTCCAAGGAACCTAAATAATCGATAATACGACGATAATAATCTTCAGTATAACCAAAGAATTTATTTGTTAAATTTGTAGGCACACAGTGCCGGATTAAGACTACCTGATGCCCTAAGCAACCCATTCCTGTGAACTTCCCTATCTATAAACTTTACGAATTAACATGCGGTCTGAGGGTCCGCACTCTGCAAAAACTCCCCGTATTTCTTCAGCCAATCAAGATCAAGCACCAGGGTGGCCAATAAGTGGTTGGCTTGCGCGTTATGGTAAAGTGCAGACTCTAGTTCCGCACGTTAACCCTGATGTAATTAGGTGTTTAAATTTTAACAGTAGTTAATTATTAGTGTTTTAAAGCACAAAAGAAAAATATAAAAAAATAACATATGAACAAGAACAAAAATATCTTCACCGACTGGCGGATAAATTTTTGACGCATTCTTAACCTGTTAAAGCAGACGATGACGACGATAGCTTGGAAGAGGATAATGTTGAACATCAAGATCATGACACAGATATAGAACAAGACATCGAAGAAGATTTACAGCATGAAATTCTCGTTCCTAATATCGGTTTAGTGCAAATTCATTCCACGAGAATAAGGGAACCATGCTTTATTGGCAAAGATGGGAAAACTGAATGAGAAAAGCATACAAACAACCGTCGTATTCGAACTCCAGCTGAAAAACATAATAATGTTTTTACCGGGAGTAAAAAGAGCTGCTTAAGGAAAAGGGTCTGCTCTAGATATTTGGAGTTGACAAATGTTACAAAATATTGTTACCAATACTAATATTTATATTAATATGTGCTCACCAGATCCCAACAATAGAACAGCAAGAATAACTGATATTTTGAAGCCAAAGGCACTCTTGGGTTTTTGTATATATCTAAAATGTCTAAAAATAATCATACAAAATCTGCCAACTTATTTAGAACAAATGGTACTTTTTGGAAATTTTCCGACTGACCATGTCTTTAGCCAGATTTAAATTCTTGTTAAGGCATATTCTGTTTGGTGATAAAACAACTCGTCCAGAAATTCAACAATATGATAAGCTTGCTGCCATAAGGAATTTTCTTGGTAATTTTAACTCAAACTCACCTAAGTTTATTTGCCTACCTTTCGAATTTACCACAGTGAATAAAAAATTAAAAGCTTTTTGCGGAAAATGTGGCTTTGGAGTGTATATGCTCAACAAGCAAAATCGTTATGGAATAGAAATATATGCCTTGGTTAACGCAAAAAGTTCTATATGGCAAACATGGAGATTTATGTAGGACAAAAACCAGATGGGCCCTACAAAGTTGATAACAGCAACGTTTCTCTTGTTAAAAGGCAAAAACCTTTTATTTTTTTTTCAAATGTGGACTCTTAGTTCGACGTTAACCGACGTTGTCACGAAATACCACGTTAACCCTAAAAGAATAAGTAAAATAGTATTGCGATCTTAAAAAAAGAAATTGGTTGTCTGAAAAGTCGGTTTACTGACGATAGTTAAACGTGACAACGTCATAAGAAACAACTAATGCAATGGTTTGCAATTATCGTTGCTTTTAACAATTGACACCACATTCACTTTTCACTGCACTTTATACGAACATATGTAAATGTATTATTGCATAGCAGCAGCTGTCCACGCGGACCGCTCACTTAAGTAGGAGAGAAACAGAGGTCGCTGCCGAACCCGTAGGCCAAAAGCGCTCTTGCTTGCATTTCAAGTGTTAAATGGAGCGCCCCAGAGCGAGGTAACGCCGCATAAGTCATGTTTTTGGTGCGTAGCCGGCTGCATCGAATTATAAGACGTTGTCACGTCAAAAATATTTTAGTAAAATAGTTCTATTATTTATAAATATTCAAGTAGGGTACAATGGTCTACTAATGCAGAAAGCAATGCTGTAATATTATTTCAAATTATTATTAACAATATTTTAGGGTTTGCATGAAATGCTAAAGTAAATCTTTATAAAAAGTTGTAAATTGTCTTTTTAAATAAATATTTTTAATTTTTAAAAAAATAATTATTAATAAATAACAATTTATTTCCTTGTGTCGTAACTATTACATTTTTATTTACAGCAAATATTATTATTTAATAGACAGCGTGTCTAATTAAAATTGCACCCTATCAAAATCTTTTTTAGTATAAATTTTACGAATAAAAAGTTGTACCATATAAAAAGTTCTGCATGGTCAAAAACCTAAAATGCAATCATCATTTTTTTAGTGATATTCGACGTACATATCTCAAAAAATTGAGTTTTGTTCAAGAGTAATGTTTCATTAATTTTGACAATATCAAAAATAATAAAAAAAATCGGGTCTGCAAAGTCGGTTTACTGACGATAGTAGAACGTGACAACGTCATAAGAAAATGCTAATGGAATGATTGCTATAAACAATTGACACCACATTTACTTTTCATTGCACTTCATACTTGACGAAAATATGTAAATGTATTATTGTATAGCAGCTAGCCACGCGGACCGCTCACTCAAGTGGGAGAGAACGCTGCCGAACGCGGAGTCTGATTGTGCCTCTTTGTCGCTCGTTCGCGCTTTCGCTTGCACTTCAAGCCTTAAATGAAACGCCTCAAAGCGAGGTAACGATGCATAAGTAATGTTTTTTGGTGCGTACAGCCGGCTCCATCGAATTATAAGACGTTTTCATGGCAAAAAAGTTTGGGAATAATTTTTTTTTAAATATGAAAACTTGTACATTTATAACGAAGTTTTTTAAAATCTTATGTTATAATAGTAAAAATTTAGGTTGTACATGGTGCATACTTATTTCGAAACGTAAAGTATAAAGGAAACTTAAGAACTGTCAGAACGGGAAATAATCAAAGAAATGCTGTTTATGGCAGAAAAAATTTAAACACAATATTTTTTAAATACACAAGTTTGCATATTCAGACGCTATTTAAAATTAAAAAAAAATTACATAAAATTTTTTAATTAAACGAGCCTTAAAACTTCCCTAAAGATAGGACTTACATAGTAAATATGCAAATTTGAAAAGCTTATATCTAGAAATTTAGTCCCGCTAGGCCTATTAAACAAAGTCTATGTATAAAAGACACTTGAAGTACGCGTATTCTTAGTTTAAAAAAATCGTAGGAAAAGTGTTTTCTTAGGGAACATCCCTAAACTAAACTAATATACTTTTATTATTTTTGTTTTTATGTTTTATGCATCATTAATAATTAAGAGTTTAATGATTAACTTTTAAAATTTAGGTACTAAAACAGCTTTTATTTTGCTCAGTAAACTGTGCTTGACTTTTATGTACTCACACAAGTGTTTGGATTTTAAAAACGAAGAACTAAAAACCCAAATTAAAAGAGTTTCTTTAATAATATAAAACTTTTGTAATTTTTATAACAAGCATAAAAGTTTTTATGACGTTTATTGGCTCTAACTTGGGGAAAATTTGTATTTATTAGAAAGTTCCAGACAATATATTTTTTTACCGTGTTACAATATATAAGTGGATTTTAAAATGTTAGACACAATTAAAATCTAATGTTATTCCAAAATTTTAACAAGAAAATAAAAATATTTACAAAATTAAAATTAGCCTAATAAAATATGGTAAAGAAGGCACTATCAATAATTCATTTGTAAGCATATTTTTTAAAGTAAGAAGAAGACAGGACCGGACTCAATATATAATTTATTTTTATTTATACAACAAAGTCTAGCGAGTAGACAACCGTTTTCGTCAACTCAAACCAACCACCTCTTTATTTAGCAATTTTGCCCAAATGTTCAAAAATAAGACAACAGAAATATATGATATAAAGATTACAAAACAAAATATATTATATAGTAAATAAATACTTAAAATAATATTAAAAATCATAATTTAAATTTATTTAAAAAACTTACCGACTAATTATTTGGGTCACTAACATTCTTGTTCTTCTAAAGATTCATCAAGTTCGTTGTAGGAGTCATTTTCTAAATTTATTATAAACTGATCCCTTCGTTTAATCAAATGTGTTCTTATTGCCGATATTCGTTCTTACACCTAATGGTTTTTAATAAAGTGATTCCAACTGAATCTTCAAATGTAAGACACTTCTTGTTTAATTAGTTTGACAACTCATTTGTCAAATTTTGAAAAATAATTCACGTAACGAATTATATTGTTCTTATATTAGTTCTATTATAGTTTAAAAATGCAAAAAACAGAAAGTGATTATAAAACTGTATTTCCATTTTATTTAACTATAAAACAAAAAATGTTTTTTCCCATTTTTTTGCTCTGTGTTCTTAAACTTTCCTTGTTTTTATTCCAATTTTTAATATCGTTGTAAATATCAATTTTGTTTTATGCTTTATTTGTTTTCTGGGAGATTACATTTAAACAAAATGTTATTTGGCTTTTTCTTTCTTTTTTCCAATTTTATTCTGGAAAAAAGCCAAATAATATTTTGTTTAAATTAGTTTTATTGTTTTGAAACTCTTTAGCCTGGGGCTTCTATGGTCTTCACAGTAAATAATATTGACTTTTCCAAGGAAAAAACACATTGCATAAAAAATAATTATAACTTTTAAAAATAAACAGTTTACTTAAACACAAACTAATATTTGCACCGACACTTTTAAACTGCTACGTGTAAATATAAATAAAAAATAAGAGGTACAAAAGGGTTTACTAAATTAGCGCAATTAAATAAAACATGTAATTAAATATTTTAAAAAGCTATAACTACTTGAAACACTGATTTCCGCACAATCGAGATTTGCTTCTGCAACAAACGCAAGTCCGACTTAGTAATTCGAAATGAACGCCCCCCCTCCGCCCGTGACAAAAAACATTTCCCGTACATTTCCTATCCTAAAGCTCTAACCGTCACCCATTTTTTTCAACAGAGCTAGTAAATACAGATATACACTTACCGCTTACCCTTGCCGCTAAAAACAAATATGTTTGAAGTATAATATCAACGATTATTGACTTTTGCCCAATATTATGTTTTTTAATTGTTTTTGTAAAGCAGGCAGTTTTTTTATTTATAGTTAAGTAGAATTTTAATAATTTCTTTGAACACTTATAACAAAACAGTTTAGTTTAAGGCGCTTTTAAGGAATGTAAACAAATGAAATACTGAAGGCACTAAGGATAATTAGTCCAGTCAGTTATCGCAACTTCAATTTTGACAAATTTTTGGTATACCTACGGGTTTGTTTTGGAGGGGCACTGACCACAGATCTAACCACTTTTTTTTTTAAACGTTTTGCTTTCACAGTATTCACTATGAATCTCAGAAATCCAACCAACCCTTTATTATCCATATTGTCCCTTCTTTTTTCTGTACTTATTTAAAAACTGGACGCTTTGCTTATTTAACTGAAATTGGGTATACGGAGGTTTTTGAGGTGCTGGTCACACATCTAAAAGATTTTGTTGTCGGACATTTTTAAGATATCCATAATGAAACTTAAAATGCAATCTCACCGTATTTTTACTACATTTTTTATTCTTTTTTGCAAACAGTCCTAAAATTTTAATTTTAACATCCTAAATATGCGTTTTTTTATTTATTCCATACAATTGTAAAGCTTCACTTTTAAACTATAGTAGTCATGGGGCACCATGCAAAAAAAGGGAATAAATTTGCATTTTAAGGTTGACGATCTTCGTATATCTCGAAAAAGAATCATGTCCGACAAATAATTCTTTAAGATTCATGATTAGCATCCCAAAACACCCCCGTATGTCAAATTTCAATAAAGTCCGGGATGGGTCGGATTTGTAAATGATTTTTTTTACAATTTTTGACACTCAATCTTGTACTGAATAAGTTTACAATAATCATTTACTTTCTTTTAAAAAGTAACCAAATATAACATGACAAAAAAAGCAAAAGTTAAAATAAAAACAATTATTTGCCATAAAATAAATTACCAGTCGTGTATTTTATTAAAAATGTTTTTCCCATTTACTAAAATCGATATTCTTACATTTTGATTTTAGATTTTATTTTATGTTGTTTGGGGCTACTTTTTAGAATGACCTAAAGTGGCTTTATTTTTTTTTTCTCGAAAACATTGCGAGAAACAACGAAAATGCGGATGACCTAAAAGTTGTATTATTAATTGCCTAATTATAAAAAATTAAAAAAGTCAGTGGCGTACTTTTTGCTCAATAATATTAGTTGCGGTGCCCATTGTGACGCCACTGGACCCAATAATCACAATATGGTTAGGGTTATATAGGCGACTTTTTACTTTAAATAAATGTACCAAATCAGCGTAAACATATAAAAATATATAAAAAAATATTTTTTTCTTAAATTCTAATGCTGTGTATCTCAGGTAGGAAGCAACTCCGGACCTATGTTTATAGAAACTTTTTTCATAAAATAACATAAGAAAATACACCATAAAGTTAGATCCGAAAGTTCTGAAACACACTATATATATATATATATATATATATATATATATATATATATATATATATATATATATATATATATATATATATATATATTTTCAATTTCCAAAATATTGTACAATGAACATAATTCGTGCAAAAACTTATTTCACACCCGGGGTAACATTCCCACTTGTGTAAAACATATCACTTTCGACACTTTTTACGTAATATACTATTACCGACAATACATTTTTTTATACGAATTGTTACGAAGCAATAAATAATAAATTGCAAAAATTAACCTAAATTAAAATTTATCTGGCGCGAAAAATTAGTATCAGCTATTTTGTTCAGAGTAAAGTCAAAAAGTTTTATACCTATTAATCTCCGACGCTTCTAGGAAATTTAATTTAAAAACCTTTTCAAAGTAAAGTTTAAAAATTGGCATAAAGCAATTTACTCTTTACAAAAGATCTAAATAGTCGGTAATTAAATTTTATTTTTTTGCTCCGTAAAATTAAGAAAATTAGACACTGTAATTTCATTTTGGATTATTGGATTTGGATTTTTACTTTAAGTATTTTATAAGAAACAACGTCACTAATCGCTTTTAATAGTGGATGTTTCTCAGAGATGGTTTACCCCCAATACCTTTTTTACCTTTTTAGATAAAAACAAAAAAATTATTTGAGAAAAAAGGCAATATTTGGTCAATCAATGCATATGAGTGTCAAAGACTTAAATATTTAATAATAACTTAAAAAGTAAAGAAGGTATAGTTAAAGAAGGTATACCTTTAAGAAATACGCGATATAGTTTCTTTTAGTATTGTAGTTTATTAGGTAACGTATTGTTACAGACTTTCAAAAATGTGTTTAGGTTATAGAATTTTAGAGAGTTAGGATCATTTAATTTAGTTTGTTAATTTATTTAAATAATTTACCTTAAGTTTTCCAAGTTCTTTCATCACTTTCGAAGGTTTCCGAAAACGCCCGAATTATCCATTTTAGAACTTTTATGCCATCCTGTACTATGGAATTTTCACTATACTTCTCGAAGATTCTAGATCATTCTTTACTCTTCCACCATACTATAAAAGGGCGACGGGAAACCTCCGATCAGTTAGTATAGATTCGACTTTGTGGTGTAAACTTTGAGACGTTGACAAGTAAAGATTTTGTCGTTGTAACCATAGTTACGTTGGATTGTTAATAAAGGTATAAAAACGAAAGCACGTGTCTTTATACGAGGTGTTTTGGAACAGTATGTATATCGCGTTTTGGATAATAATATTCTCAGATATTATAAACTTCCGCAATAAATACTAGAATTGTTATCTCTTTAGACTTTTAGTAAAGGCACTGACTAAACGACCACCAGCGGTTCAGGTCAATTATAAACAGAAAACCGCCATCCGGCAATTTTATCCTTTCAAATATATGAAAACCGCCAAAAAGTAACTTAATTTGGTATTACCGGCGGTTTTTACTTATTTTATTCGTACATGCCGCTGTTTAGCGGTTTTGCTTATATAAACTATTAAAAACCGCCGCATATTAGTTAAAGTTAACCTGATCTTAATAATTATTTATTGTGGTGTGCTGTAAGCGTTTTGTTTTTTTTTTGTGGTTTAATATTGTAGCTTAGTTTATTACACCATTTGCATTTAGAAAAACAAATTGGAGTAGTACAGCGGAATAGGGACAGGCAAATAAAATCCACTGTTGTATATATATATATATATATATATATATATATATATATATATATATATATATATATATATATATATATATATATGTATATATATATATTTATATAAATATATAAATATATAAATAAAAAGACACATTACAAAAATATTTTGTCACATTGAGCGAATATTGTACACCACCAAAAACCACAATATTGTCCACAATTAGATATAACTTTTCTTGAAAAGTAAAAAATTATTAGTATGAAAACTAAATTACAGAGTATAGACAATAAAAATAAGAAAAAATGTACCAAAAAGTATTAGTACAAAAATATAAAAATAAAAAAAGTTAAGTTAGCTTTCATTAATGTATACGGGATTCCAATTGTGGCTTACATGTCAACGCTCATAACCCTGTAGCCGTTGGGATTATTTGAATATTTTGTCTAAATGTTATTATTATGATAAAAGAGATAAGCAGTGATTATGAATTTATTATTCTTGTAACATTTTTCTTTTTCCTAAAAATTAAAAAGTTTAATTCACCTTTATTACATGCATATACAGTGCTTGTCTTCAATGGCGGCGCAAGATGATAATATTATGTGGTCAAGATACATTTTGCGAGGCCCTCTGCTCGCGCATAAAGAGAGTTTTTCATGGAATTACCGTTTTTTAGACCAGCGGTGACATGCATCCCCGATTTCTCGCGAGCGACGAGTTCATGGCTTAGGTTTAAGTCAGAGAAGATAAATTTTTTAATAGGGAGCGCTCGATTTTTTATACTTGCCCGAAAATATAGTTTATGTTTGTGACGTCACCTTTTTACCATAATATTTATTTTATCTGACAAAATAAACTAATACTTGCCTAAAATAAAATAAAATCACCTAAAAAATAAAAAAATAGTATCTAACTATTAATAACGATTTAACGTAAATTTCCTTTAAAATATATCCAAAGGTCAGTGACCCCTGTTTACAGGTTTTAAAATTTTCTGTAACTGCAGTACTAATAACTACTCAATTTATCTATAAACAGTAAAAACTAAACCTTTGTGAAAGTTTAATGATTAAAAAGCAAAAAATAACACCAAAACCGCGAAAAGAGCTTCCAGTACGATCGTAAATAAAGAGTTAGGGAAAAAGATTTCGTCACAAAATTTAGTAAACAAAGGCTTAAATGGGATCGAGCGCTCCTTATTAAAAAGTTTATTTTCCTTGGGTTTAAGTAATACTTAAATCTACATGGCGCGAGGCCCCTTGGACCGCAAGCCCTTGGGCTGTGGCCTACGTCGCCCACGCTCTACGCCGCCTCTGCTTGTCTTAAGTCAGGACTCCCCTCGTAACTTTTGAATTGTGTGGTATTTTTTATGCAAAATTTGAAGTCTTTGTAAGACAACCCTAAACAAATTTACGGCAAGAAATAATATATAAATTTGAAATTGACAGTTGGGCGCCATTTTAAAAACAAAAATTCAATGGAATGGGTGGTCCTGTGGCACATTATTTTAAAGCTTCTGGCAATTACTTTATAACTCCAAAATATAAAGTCAATACCTTTACCTACTACATAATGGTCATATTTTCAAAACTAATAAAGTTAAGTATACCTAAAGTGGTATTTTTAAAAGCGCTTTTAAAGATGTATTTAAAGATGATATGCATGATAATGTACAGGGTAGTAAAAAAATATATATTTTTTTAATGACGCACTCTTTATATAATATCACCTTTAAAAAGATATGTAGAAAACCTGTAAGAAAATATCATATTAGGTATATCTAACTTTATTAGTTTCTGAAATATGGCCATCTAAATCAGGTATTCAGGTAAGTATTAAGTACCGCCATTTTGTAGTAGGTAAAGGTATTAAATTTATATACTGGGGTTATGAAGTACTTGTCAGGAGCTTTAAAATGATGTTTAAGCGGACTTTTCTTTCCATTTATTGTTTGTTTTAAAAATAGCGCCCAACTTTCATTTATGTCTGTCATTTTCGCCTAAAATTTACTTTATGTTGTCTTACCAAAATCCCTAAATTTTATTAAAAAAATAACAAACAATTTAAAAGTTTGAAGGTGGTCCTAGACAAACACTGTACACTTTAATTGGTAATAAGTATAGCTATAAAACGATAGGTATTTTTTTCTTGCTGCTAAAATACTTCTGGCTTTTCTTTTTCAAAAGATTTCATAAAAAAACCTATAAAGAGCTTCAACAAAATCTTTCTAGGTATCAAACGTGTGTCCCAGTTTAATTTTTGTTTCATGATTATGAAAAAAATAACATTATACAATAAAACAAATAATTATCAAAGTTAGGTAAATTTTAACTATTATTCGGCGGTTTTTTTCTTATAATTAAGCAAAGCTGCGGGCGGTCGTTTAGCTAGTGCCTTTATTAAAGAAATTTTCTTAAGCTAGTTGGTAAATTTGTGGTAATCTAGAAATGCAATAACGCTGTTTTTGTAAAAATCCTGGTCACTAAACTAACGCGTATTTCAATAATATCAATAAAATCCCTTTAGCTAACCTCTGAGATGACGTATACACATCGTGCCACTTTAAAACGTTCAATGCTGATAGTACGAGATCCGAATAGGAAGCGACTTTCACCCGTCTATTTACCGGATAAAAACTGTTTTAAATTAAAGATAGTATTTAAACAAAGGTATCGCCATAGGGTTGCCTAAAAAAATTGGGTTAAGGCCATATTTAATTTAAAAAAACCTTAAAATTTTTGACACATTTTGTATATTGGCAATACTTATATTTTTAAATTCGTACGTATGCTATTAACTAAAATATCTATTTTTAAATAATACACAATGTACCAATTTTTTTTTAAGTTTAAAATTTACCACAGCTTTATTTATAAAATCGAATAAACAAAATGTACTTATTTATTAGTATTGTCATTGTCATGTCAGAAATTTTAAAACTTACTTTTTTAATTGGTCATAGCCTTGACCTAATTTTTTAGTCAACCCTATGTCAATATCTTTGTTTAAATACTATCTTTAATATAAATCAGTTTTTATCCGGTAAACAGATGGGTAAAGGTCGCTACCTATTCGGATCTTAGACGATGAAGTTTTACCAATACGTTGGAAAAGACGATGTAAAGCAATAACAGACCAGACGAAATAAGTATTTAGCAAAACTAAAAAATAAAAATTTGAAAAACAATCACACAGCATGTACTGCTTTAAAAAGTGTATCTAGTAACTTTTTGGTAACAATAACCTAAAGAACTACATACATCTAAATATTTTGAAACAATATGACAACAAATGTTGCAACATTTCACTTAGACTGACAAGTTTTTATTTTTATTATTTTTTTACAAAGAAGTTGCTCAAATAAAGAAGAAGCCTAACAAAAAACGAAACCAAAAAAAAAAAAGTTTATTTTTAAAAAAATAGTGATTTGGGTTTTTTACATTATAATTTAAATTTCCCATATTTCTCGTTTTTCTTGCTTTTTAGGCTAATACTTAAATAATTTACCGCATCAAATTAGGTACAAAAAAATTGAATTCAAATCAACAAACCACAAAAAAGGCCTTAGAGTATAATTAATATAAAGTACTAAAGTAAACTTAGCCTTATTCCAAGTAAATGTTCAAATTATCAAACTGTTGACTATGTAGTTTTTTACTTTAGTTTTGACACGTTCAGCACATTTTAGTAATTAAATGGCGAGATCTCAATTAAGTACGGTTTTGGTGAAGAAAAGGAAAATTAAAGATAATTTGAAATTTAACTGACATCTTAGTCAAAGTTTTAATTATGTAGAACTAAAACCACTTTTTTTAATATTTAAAGTATATAACGAGCGAAATAGTAACCATTAAGAAATATTTTTATTTAAGCCTTTGTATGTTTAAAAAAATTAGTTAAAAGATAAAAAACGGCAAAAAAAACATTGAAAAAATAAATAAAACAATCGTTCGTTACATTTTAAATATTTTATTATTTTTTTATTTTTATAATATAACTAGCCATAATTCCCGGCTTCGCTCGGGAATTGATATTAGACCCAAATAACCGTTGTTCTGAATGAAATTAAAATACTGGACAACAGATGGCGCCACTACACTTAATTTCCAAGTTGAAGGGTTGAAAGAGTCCTTATTTCTTTAAAAATACAACCTTTAGGGTAAAACGGGAACTTTCTTGTTCGAGGGGGATAAAGGGCTATCACACTATATAAGTCCCTTTATCGTATCGGGACTCCTTTTCAAGTTTTATCGGCACGCACATTTTATCAACTTGGTTTTATTATATATAATGATTTCCTATTTACAATATTATTGTTAATGCTAATCCCAATAATACCTCTTTCCCTTATTTTAACAACACTTTTTTACTTGTAATAAAGTTATAAAATTCCTATGTAATATATATTTTTTTTAACTCTGTAACAAGACTTTAAAATGTATACACTTATCAATAAAAAGATTTACCTATTTTTTAGATCCTGCGGTATTTTACCATGCTTTCTAATCAATATTCTTTGACCGCCATCTACCTATAGATTATATTCTATTTTAAGACACACTTAGCTAAACAACTTGTCCTGATTGGTTTATTTCACAGTTAGTAGTTCACATTAAGTGTTACACTAATAGCGGCTTTTACGATGTCGAGTCAATACTTGAGTAGTATACTTCTACCCTAAAAGCAAATCATATTTGCTAAGTCTAGGTGCCTTTGACAGCTTTTTAATTTTAGCTATGACTTCAACTACCTAATAATTTAACCCTGACTTTGTTAACACGACATTGTAAAACCCGCTCTTAAAACATATGTTGTTTTTAAATGTTTTGTTAATAATATTTAATAGTAAAGGGTCTTTCAATAAAAGTAATAGTATTTTAAATAGAGATCTTGATTTCTTGCAATCAAAAATCGAATTTTGAACATTGAGGCATTTCTTTTTAGATATTTTTTCTTAGTACCTATACAAAATTAGTGGGATTTTCCATTTAACCCATTTTCGAACAGCAACAATAAATAAACTTTTTTTTAACTTATAAATCATATTTTTTTTAATGATAAATTTATAATAACTTGGGTATATTTTTTTATTCTGTGTAATAAAAAGTTAAATTCATATAAAGGGTTTTCGATTTTTAACGCTCGATGTTTGACAATAGCGCATTAGCAAGGCAAGAATGATACAACCGTTAAGTAGAGTCTCAGTCAGTAGTGACATTTTACTATGGAACGCTATACAATTGGACAACGCGTAGAAATTTTTAAAACGTATTATCAAAATCAGTGTCTGGTTCGCCAAACGTTCCATGCACTGCGTTTAATTAATGGTATTTCCGATCGCCCTGTAGAGTCATTTCGTCGATTTAATTCCGTTGGATTTCTTCTTGTGAGGCTACATCGAGTCTCGAGATAAACCTCAAACGATTGCCGCTCCAAAGGCCAAAATAACTCGTACCATTGGTCAGAGTGGGCCAAATTTGTGTCAGAATGTATTGGAAAATTGGATCTCTAGGATTCGAATAACTCAGCGAAACCGCGGCGTCATTTGGCTGATATAGTTTTTAAAACTTAATGTCATCCAATATCCTTTAAAATAAAAATACAGCTATTGCAATATAATTTTTATAATTTGTATTATTTTTTATTAAAAGATAAAAAGCTGAATTTTAATACCTGTTAACAGAGATTTACAAAAAAATTTCCGTCACGAAAATAAAAATCTTTTTTAAGCAAAATTTTTAAAATATGGTAACATTCTAAAAAATTGTTTTGGTTTGTATTATAAAGTTTAAAAGGCTTCCAAACACCATTTTTAATTATTTTGATTACATTTTAATAATTTTCTCCAAAAAAAATATTTTTTGTTACATACAAAATGCTGGTATGTTGTTATTTAAAATGCGATTATAAGAAAAACGGTTCACGATATCAATTTAAATAAGGTATATAGTTTTTTTTTTAAATAATTAAGGAATTAAACGGTCAAAGCAAAATGTCAAATTTTTTATTACTGTTAAAAATGCATACATTAAACGGAGAAAAATTGTCTTACCCTGTATAATAATGACTTACCGCGCAATTATTTGCCTATGGAAAAAACATCGGTATGAGTTAGTTTAGTTTCCATATCATTATTTATGTGGCAACCGTTCAAAAGTTATAAATGAAATACATTTTTCTTATTCTAAGTTTAAAGGTCAATAAGTCCTAAAGAAGGGCGATAGAACTTTTTCTTTGTATGAAGTACTAACATTATTTTGGCTTACTCTATTAACCCTATCATTTCGACCTTACTTTTTTGGACACCCTGTATATTACTTAATATAATAAATTTTTATTTCCTAAAATAAAATAAATTTTTATTCCCTAAAGGAAGCGCGATAAACTTTTTTTTATATGAAGTACCAACATTATTTTGGCTTACTCTACCACTCCTATTATTTTTGACCTATCCCTTTCGGACACCCTGTATTATTGAACATTATGCCAGTAAATGCTAAAAGACACATAAGAGAAGGGTAGACACCCATAAAAATAAAAGGACAAAGTGGCAAGTCCGCCACCGTTGTCAAGTTAAAATTAGGTTAAAAAATAAAAATAAAAAATTAACTATTATATAAATAAAAAAATATTAAAATTTTAAGCTTTTTGGTTTATTAAACTCAAAAATAGTTTGACTTTTGTGTCATGTCATGGCTTATGTTACTTTTTTTTCTTTTAAAGATCTTTATATTAAACCTTAATTTATTGTTGTAACATATTTCCATGTCATCTTCTATTTTCCCTTATACAGTGTATAAAATCTTAATATTTATAAGTTTATTTAATAAATAGTATATTTAAAAACAAAATTAATAAAATAAAAACGCTTTTATTTGTTGTAGAACTCCTTTTATAAAGGTAAAGATTGCCCTCAAACTACAATGGCTAATACCGGTTGTCAAAATAAAGGTTTACACTTTTTTCTTACTTTTATTTTATTTAGTACAAAATAAATGTATTTTATCTATATTAGGGTAATTTCTATTAGTATAGAGGGTAGTACGATTTCGACACATATCAGTTACTGATAGAAATGATAAATTATTTACCAGACTTTGACAAGTGCCGATTTTTTCCATGGCCTACTGTAGCAAAAATTAAAAAAAAAAAACTAAAATACCTTGCTCAATTTCAAAGATAAGTATATATAATAATAAATCATTGGAAAAAGTAAAAAACAAGTAATTTCTTAAGATTATGGCCATTTTATTTAAACAAACTAAGCTTTATATACTTTCAACAAAACTAGAAAACATATATAAACATATACCAAAAATTAAAAGTTTTTAAGGTATTTATAATTTTCTAAAAAGTCACGACAAAACAAAGTTTAAATATATGCTACCTAACTTGACCTTGTGTATTATGTAATACTGATAAAATATGAACTGTGTCATCACCTATATTTTTTTTCCTAGAAATTATGTTGAGTGTTCAGAAACTAATATTGAATATTAGCTACCTTAGACTGCAAATAACTGGCTAATTTTAAAAGAACACCCTCTATATTAGTTCATTTTAGATTGTAGGAATAAAAATAAGGAAAGTTTTATCAGCGATCCATATACCAAAAATGTTACGTTTTTAAGATATTTAGTATCTTTAATTAATTTATTTAAAAAAAAACAAACCTAATTTTCCAGTATAAAGTAAAGTTATTTTTAAAGAAACACCCTGTATATCGTTTAGAAATCCTAAAATTATTTTTTTTTGCTTTGAAAAAATGTATCCCAAGCAATGCTATGGTTTTAATAAAATTATTGACCTCTGAAAACAATACTTTTAGCATTGTTGTGGTATTTTTATAACGGTTATGTGGCAATGTTTCATTAATAAATTATATTCTTAATCGTCGTAAAATCAAACTTTTGGAGGTCAATAAAAAAAGACAAAAGAATAAATTTTATCATTATTAAAAAATGTACAGGGTGTTCCTTATAAAATGAAAAACTTTCCCAATATCGGAAAATTAGGTTTTCTTTTGTTTTTATTAAATTAAAAATTAATAAAAGATTATTAAATACAATGTTATGAGCTTAAACCATAATTTGACTCACGAATTTTAGAAGGCATCAACTATTACTCATAAGCATTACTCAAACAATCAAAACAATAATAATTTATGCAGTTGGTTTTCACACATTTCTATATTTACAATGAACAACATTTACAAAAGTATTGCTTGTGTAAATTTTGCGAAAGTGTCGAAGAAATAGACAGTAACTTGCCACTTTTAAAATATTTAGTAAACAGCTCTAAATATACCTATTGCAAAATAACCTATTTAAAAATATACAAGACACTCTTGGTTTTAGGTAACCATTGTTAAACTGCTTGGGGAATATAAAAAGAAATAAAATATTGTCCAAGTACTAATTGTACGTTCTCAAACTTCGAAATTTTATGGTTAGTACTAGCGAAATTCCGAATCGCCCATGAAACGAGAAGATGTGTTCGAAGAATACCATAAAATACTAAATGTATTATTAAAAACACAATAAGGAATATCTGTTTTTTTTTAAATATTTGTTGAATTTATTTAATACAATTTTCCATTTAAAAGCGATGCGGTAAGTGTGCTTTTTTATAGTCCATAAACATAGCGTCACCTTAATTGTAAAAACAATGCGGTAAGTGTGCTTTTTTACAGTCCATAAATATAGCGTCACCTTAATTGTAAAACCATAACATAAGGTGGTTACCTAACTTCATTTTCAATAAATTATGCATTTCCATCTTTAGCCTTATAAAATAAGGGGAAAGATGGCATTAAAATCACCTTTTTATTAATTTATTATTTGTAAAACTAGCTAATTCCAACTTTTATTTAAAATGAAGTTAGGTAGTTTTACAATTAGGATGACAATAAGCAAAAAATTCATTAATGTCAACCTCGTTAGTGTCCAACCAGTCAAAAATATTTTTATTTTTAACACGCTTTTATTATTATATTAGCTTGGGTTTGTAACTATCTATCTATCTATGTAACGGAATCTTTGAGCCTAGTTTTTACCAACTTCCAGCGATTCAATTTCTTTAAAACTTTGCACACGTATCAAGGACCGATGACAATGCAATAATTTAAAAACAGTATCCCGTTATCCTGATTAGGACCGCCAGGATAAATAAATTCCTTTACAGATCCTCTGTGTCTCTTGACAAAATGGTGAAGGATTTTTTAGTGAATAAACTGGAGCATTTTATTTTTAAAAAACTAATTGATATATCGAACTAAAATGAAAAATAAATAATAGTTTAAAAAACTATAAAAACACGCTTTTATATGCAACCAGAACTAAAAATTAGAAAATAATTTTTTCATTACAAAGAGTTTGTCACTTCAGAATAAAAGCGTGGGGAGCTTAATATATTAAATGTTATAATTATTCTATTTGTAGAATATCTATGAGGGAAAAGTTATGAAAAAATAGTAAAATGCACCCCCACGCTTTTTACTCTGAAGTGACAAACTCTTTTGAAATGAAAAATTATTTTCTAATTTTTAGTTCGGTTGCATATAAAAAGCGTGTTTTTTTAGTTTTTTTAAACTATTATTTATTTTGTCATTTAGTTTTGACATAAGCGTGTGAAAAACTTTTTACACAGTCCTGTCAAAAGTTAAATGAATAAAAATAATTAAAATTACTTATTAATTCTTATTTTCTGCTGTCATAGGAAAAGTATCGTGTTCAACACGTTTGAATCTGACTCTTTGCACACTCGTATGAATTGTAGCAGCAAAATTAGATTTTATATTTTTTTAATAAGAATAGTTTATATAAAAAACCACGTGATTAAAAGTAAAAATGCATCATTAATTTTAGAGGAAAACAGTGGCCTGGTGAATGTACGTAAGAAGCTACTTCTAACGGTGACGTTTAATTGACAGCATCTAATATTTTTTAGGTTTATAAAGCAAATATTTTGAAAATTTGACAATATCTTCTTAAATAAGTGTATTAAATATATATAATATATACAAAGTATAAATAAATTAAAAACAATTCTTTTATATAAATAAAAATATATGAAAAATTATTTTAAAAACCTGCTCTATACCTATTTCCCCTTAAACGTTAAAACTTTTACTATTTAAAAATCGCAACATAACTAAGGCTTAAATCTGAAGTTATTTTCATTGTATAAAGAATAAACGTCTAGAAAAACAGAAAACGCAAACCAAAAATTTTATTTAAATTTCCACCTCATTAAGAATTCAGCATCCAACCGACTTTATTGTCGGTAAGGCGATTCTACCGAGACAGTCCCTGAGGACACAAAGTAAATAGGGTTCTTTTTGTTATTATTTTTATCAGAACTTACTCAACATCTTAAAAGATGTATAATAAAATAATAAACATTTTAGGTTTTAGTTTAAGCCCCCACTTAAAGCAGTGAGTAATATTACTTTGCTTAATCAAATAATCAATAGGCCGTAAATTATCCGAAGGTTCTAGCTATCAAAGGAAAACTATTAAAATATAAAGATTTTTTTAAATTACTTTAAAAGATCAAAGTAATAAAAAAAATCCGTTTGAAATTTATTTCAGGAATTGGTTTCTTTCCAGGGATTCGAACATTGGAAGAAATTACCATTTAAAAATTGGATTAATGTTCCAGATGCGGTATACCGGGTTACACCTGATGTAGTTACTTTTATATATATATTTTTAAAGTTTTTATACATATGTACATATGTTTATATTTCTTTGGTTTTTTGTTAAATTAATAAAACAAATTAACATTTTTTCTTAATATTCAAAATATTTTAAATACAGCAGCCTACTTTTATTAAATTCTTTTTAACTCTGCCTTTTAATAATCTAGCGCAATATAGTGTTAAGCTGAAAATGGTGGCCAACAAAAAACTGTGACCATTATTTCTTATTAATTAATAATAACAATTCTTGCTTACCGGGTTGTAAATAGCATTTCTCTTTATTTTACTTCTGATATATTTTATTTTCTTTAATAGTAGGAGAGCCCACGTTGCTAAATAAGGATGTACTCGAGCGTCATAAAGACCTATTAGGTTTTAAAGCTTAGATAATAAGAAGATAAAACTTATATATTGTATACCTTTTCATCGGCGGCTATACATTTTTTTAATATGTCTGGAAATTCTGTTGTTATTTCGACTTGTGGAAAAATTCATTAATTTACAAATTCTTAAGTATTTAGAAAAACACAAAATTTTGCACGACAGGCAGTATGGATTTCGCCACAAAAGATCTACAGCAGATCTTCTTTCCTTCGTATTACACTGCTAGGATAAGTCTCTTAAGTTTCTGGGTGAGTCCCAGATCATTGCTCTTGATATATCCAAAGCTTTTGACCAGGTCTGGCATGCCGCACTTCTAAATAAACTTCCCTCCTATGGTCTTTTTCTGTACTTGGCTCTCTAGTTATCTATATGATCGACGTATATCAGTTATTGTGGACGGACATTCTTCAAGCTTTTACCAAGTTAATGCTGACGTGCCTCAGGGCTCAGTTCTGGCACCAATATTGTTTCTTCTTTACATTAACGACCTTCTCTCGTCCACAACTAATTCCATTCATAGTTTCGCCGACGATAGTACCTTTTACTCCAGTTTTAGGTTCCTAAACCCATCACTAAGCCTAATTTGGAAAACAAACGCAGAGCGATGCAGATATCTCTTTCGCAGGATCTTAATTTAATATTGGATTGAGGCGCCAAAAATCTCGTCCACTTTAATGCATCCAAAACTCAATCTTATCTTTGAACAAACCACGAAGACTAAAAGTCTAAATACTAACGTACCGTGGGTGTCTTAAGCGAGGTAAGAGGGAGTTAGTTGACACGGGACTTAAATACTTGAAAATTTGGGGCAGGAAGAAAAGACCTCCGCGGGCAGCAGGTTCCACATTCTAGAAACTCTAGGGATAAAAGAACGAACAAAGTGGGAAGTTCGGGGCCTGTCCAGTTTGACCGCATAGGGATGCATACGCGCGGAACCACGAGTTTCTCTGTTGGGAACCGTGATTGGAGGAACTATACTGGACAATTCTTTAGAGCAGAAGCCATGGAAGTACCTATAAAAAAGCGGTAGATCCCCCACAGCCCGACGATGGGCAAGAGAGGGAAGCCTTTCTGTAAGTAAAGGATCAATAATGAGACGAATAGCTCTTCTTTGAATAGAATCCAGAATGCTTAGGGTTGTGGGGGAAGCAATGCCCCAGATATGAGAACAATACTCCAAGGGAGGTCGGATTTGGGACACATATAAAGTGTTTAAATTAGAAGGGGAAAAATACTTTTTGGCTCGAAAGAGAAATCCAAGCTTTTTGAAGCTGCCGTGGCTATAGATATAATGTGTTTATGCCAGTTAAGGTTACTTTCAAATGTGACGCCCACAAGATTAAAGGTGTCTTTGCTCTGTAAAACTTGGCCGCTCATAAGTAGTGGATGAGTATTTGGTGACTCTTTTCGCGACAAGGAACATGATTGTGTTTTGGATGCATTAAAGTGGACGAGATTTTTGGCGCCCTAATCCAATATTAAATTAAGATTCTGCGAAAGAGATATCTGCATCGCTCTGCGTTTGTTTTCCAAATCAGATTAAGTAATGTGTTTAGGAACCTAAAAACTGGACTGAAGGGTACTATCGTCGGCGAAACTATGAATGGAATTTGTTGTTTTTTACTAATCTGATCTTTATCCACGGTGACCTTATATACGGGGCTTATATTGGTGGAGGGTACTTAATCAGGCATAAGTTATCCTTCCTGTATATTAATCTGTTGCTCTGTCAGTAAATTCTAAAATTCTCCTCTTTGATTCTCCCACTATAAAGAATTACATACATTTCGTATTTTTATTTTATTTCGCCCAACTAACTAGATAAAATTTAGATAATATGTAGATATAAATTTTTACATATACATACCTACTTATTACTTTTTTAAATTTAAAAACACAAAATCCTTTAAAATTACATTTAAAATAATCAATTATTGTTTTTTTCGGGACGGAAGAAGTACATTATTTCATCTCTGTTAACAAGTAATCAAATGTGACTTTTTATGAAATTACTTTTTCCCTGCTATACATAGGGTAAACGCTACAGTTGTTGGCACCCCGACAGTTATTGGTACATTCTGAGTAAAATAATAAAATTTAAGGTGTATTTGAATATTTATTTAAATGACAATCATTTTAATATCATCTGACACCATTGCTTTGTAACATCACAGTCAACACTGCGACTTAACCTATAATTTAGTTCTGTGTATGGCTAAAAGGGTTGTGTGTCGTTGGTTCTTGGGAAGTCAGGTGAGTTTTCACAAATTCTAGGATTGATTAGTGTTTGGTAACTATCTATTTGCGCTTTTAAATAAAATTAACGAATAAAACATAGTTATTGGCACTCTGGGCCAATCACTATGTTCATCAATTTCGTAAAAGACAGTTATTGGCACGAAAGAAATTACACTTTTCCGCGCCTTTTATCAACTGTTTTTAGATTATAAAGTCTCCTTTTGTCTATAATAATTGAAAAAAACATTGTAAATAGTGCTGCTCAAAACAATAATCAAGGGCTACCTACATGTAAGTAAAAGTAGATATTTAATTTTAGAATATTTTGTTATACAAAACTGACATTTTCTTGATATCAAAAGACAACCAGATACTTTTTAGTTTTATAATATTTAAAATAACTCCTAACCAACCAAATTTAAATGCAAATTTTCCAAATTTGTCAAGTTACAGAATTATATACGCAAATACTTTAAGGGTTTCCGTAGTAATGCGGGTCTAATTGTCGTTTTACACAATATAGCTAACTAACTTAGCACTTTAAATTTTAAATTATTAATTTTCTGATTTTAAATACTCTAAAAGGTTTGTACATAATGCTACCATAAACTCCGTGGGCCCAAAATATGACGATCTGATGAAATTTACCGTAGTCGAAAAGTTGATCGTTTGCAAAAATTTCTATTTTTTTTAGTGTTTCTTAAATATTTTATTTATTATTAGCAATTTTTCCACAAAATTTATTATTTACCTTTTTCTTCGTTAAAAGTGAGAAAGCCACTTGCAGTATTACGCTTAGCTTCAAAGTGTCATACATTTTTTGCCTTGGTTTATTTTAATTTTAATAGAATTATGTATTTATACATATTTTTTGCACAAGAAAGGTATTGTAACGCTACGAGCAACCGTTTTATAGATACTGCAGATTAAACATTTTGTTCTATACACAAGTTTTCCATTGCAAGCTACCACAAAATTCTTTGTGGAAAAATACAAAGATCTAATGCAATTTTCCCTAACCGAAAGGTTGCAGGTTTGCAAGATACAGAGTCATTACGCTAGATCGTTATATTTTCCCAAGGAGTCTATGGTAGCATTTTGTACAGACCTTTTAAAGACACCCTTATTCCTTAGAATAAGGCCGGGATAACCCATGCACTGGAGCCGCTTGGCCTATTGTGCGCCCTGTCTTTTACGTCTGGGTGATATCAGCCAGGCGGGACCTACACAGCTTAACGTGGGATTCCGAACCACGATCCTATACGCAATAACTTTATTAATTTTTTATTTCAATTGCAATAAAAGGGGCTTGCCATTTTTAGATCGATTCGAAATTGTCAAAATTTAATCTTTTTCAGTTACCGACAAATGATAACACCGTAATTCTATTAAAAATTAGCAACAATGCTGAAACTGCTGATCAATTAGGCATGCCAAAAAACTCTTAAACACCAAATTTTGTAAACATAGCTTTAGCGGTTATAAAGATATTTAGGCCCTAAATTACTCTTTGCTAAAAGTGTAGTGTATTATGTGTCACCAACTATTAATAGAGAAGGAATTTTAGAAATTTAGAAACTTACTAAATTTGATTCGTTAAATTAAATACAATAAAATGAAAAGAGGCATTTCATTTAAAAAAACTAAAAAATACGTGTATCAGAAAATTGTAAAATCTGCCAAAAGTGCATCACTATCTAATTCCACATGTCTAAAATACTTTAGGTATCAAATTTGATACATGTAACTTTGGCGGTTTTAAAGATATTTAAAAGTTGCAGTACTTTTTACTAACGCAGTGTAAGTGTATAGCATAAGTTAAAGGGTTCCTATATAATTAATTTTAAAAGATTGTAACAAAATGTGGATTTTTGTAACTTAACCATAAATTAATATTTAAATAATTAAATTATCTTTCTTTGAAAAACACTTATAGTACAGGAAATAAAGCTTTTACGTGGTAATTTTTTTGGTCCTGCATAAATTGATTTGAAATTTTAACTGAAGGTAGGGTATAGCCCAAATTTCTAATGTGAAGTCGTAAAAAACACATTTTTCTGCGCTTAAATTGCAAACGCCGGCTAATATAGGGAAAGAGAAATTGTTTTGGTTAGTTCTGGTTAAATCTAAATCTGGTTAGAAAAAATTATACGCGTGCGAAGCCGCTGGCAAAAGAGTAAGAATATTAATATTAGTTTAGAGTCGTCGCAAAATCCAAATATGGACAGATCTTAGTAACCAATTATGGACTATTTCATAATTGGTTTTCTAGATGATTTAAAAAAAAGTAGGAACATAAATAATCCAATAAAAAGCTATATCGAACCAAAAGGCACCAAAACCCTGGTGGTGGTTGCGGTGAGTAATGATTTTTATGAATAATACTATTAGAATTTTAAACTTCCATTGTGTTTATTTTATCTATTCACACAACGTTTTGGACACTTCTACGGACAAGAGAAGACTGCCTGAAACGTTGTGTAAATAGTTACAATAAAGAAAATCAAAGAATTGAAGATATGATCTCTAGTTCGGCGGATTCATTTAATGAATGGTAACTGTTTGGGTACACGGCAAAAATTAAATTTCCAAAACCAAAAGATTTAAAAAGTAAAAAAGATAACTAAAAATCTGATTTTCAGTTATCTTTTTACTTTTTAAATATTTTGGTTATTTAGTACGTTTAATTTAATTTTTGGCGTGTAAAAATCTAATTTTTAGTTATCTTTTTACTTTTTTAAAAATTTTTGGTTTTTTGGTACTTTTAATTTAAGTTTTGGCGTGTACCCAAACAATTACCATCCATTAAAGAAAATGAAAGTCCGAAATTGTAATAGTATTGAAATTGTAATTTTAAGCCAAAAATGTTTTTTTATATTTTTTTCGTTTAACTAATACTTTTTAAGTTATTTGTGAATAAAAGTAGTAATGTTTTGAAAAAAATATTTATGCATTTTATTTAAAAAACTTTTAAATGCAAAATTCTAGGTTTTAAAATGACAAAGAATGTTTTATAATAATTCTTCTACGACTAATACAAAACAATATATGGCGTGTTTATGGTAAGCTTTTTTCAGTCAAGTCAAATAACGGGAAAATGCTGCATATTTAAAGGAAAAATTATGGATTTTTTTGAAGTTCCTAATTAAGCCTTTCTTTTTCATTTTTAAAAAAGTTTTTATCATGAAAATTAAGTGAGTTATGATAACAATTAGGTTAGTTTTAATTTTTTTACGAAAAAATACATTTAAAACAACCCTCTAACTATCCCCTTATTAAAATTGATCTTCACCCTTTTGCATTCCACTTTGAAGGCACTATTAAAAGCCCAAAAAGTTGGACCAATTTTAAATGCCTAATTTCAGAAAAATTTGAGCTTAAAGCAAAAAACGATCTTTCAAAATTTCATATTTTTCACCCCTTTCTTCTAAATAACTCTAAAAATACTGGAGATAAAAAAAAGTAATGGAGGTTTAAATTGCAGCTTTTATTAATGATTAGAATTTTTCTGTGCGTAGATTTTCTGTACAGTGAATATTTAGCGAGATGTAGTCGTCCAAAACCTCTATTTATGAAACATCACCATGGTTTTCGAGTCTTTTAAACTAACACCATTTAATAACCAAGGGATTTTAAGGAATTTTACTTAAAAACCCTTGTAGCTCTTAAAAACCCAAGAAAAACTTCTTTTATATTTTAAAAAATAAAGCAGATAGACCATTAAAAACCAATTAATTTTTATTCGACAAATCCAAATAGGCCATATCGGAGCATAATAATCTACCTAATATGTTTTAAATTATGCATTTTAAATTAGTTTAACTTCTTTGACGCAATATTATTACATGTATAAAGAGAAATGTAAAAAGTAAAGGTTAGCTTTAATTTGGAGTGTAATTAGGGTTTTTTATTAATTTTTTCGTACCAAAAATTTATTACTGACATTATTGTTCTATTTTCAATCGCAAATAACTTAAAATTGTTAGTGTTATAAAAAAATATAAAACGTTTTTTTGCTAAGAATTACTTTTCTGATTATTTTGTGGTTAGGATGTGATTAATTTCTAGGTTCTAGGAGGGCGGGGAGGGCACTCCCCTCCCCCAGGGTTTTGGCGCCATTTGGTTCGATAAAGATTTTGATCCTTGGGCTATTTTTTTTCACCCTTTCGGGGTCATCCCACGCAGCCTGAAGGCTTATTGTACCTTGACCCCTACTCCTTCTCATTCACACACCATTTATTCCATAACTTGATGGTTGTTGCTCGGTCCGCATCCCCGAGCAGAACACAACGGGGCAACGGCCATACCACGTTGAAAAAACCAATTCTCTTTGGGCTATACCCAAACTTCTGTTAAAATTTCAAGTTAATCAATGCAGGACCAAAGAATTGCCAGGTTTTACCTTTTTGAGCTTTATTTTCTGTACTATTAATTAGGTTATTAACTTTAAGCTGCGTGGTAACATTGCCTGCGTCTTTGTTTAGGCTCACCAAGTTATTAAATAGCTAAAACTTTTAACAATATCCAATTTAAAGTTTAATTACAAATGTACACACATGTGGTTTAAAATAAATTAGTTAAGTTTAAAATTTGGTTCCTAAGGATAAAATATTAATTTATAGTAGAATAAAAAAATATATTATTTACACAAATTATGGGTATTTTATATATTTTTATTGTTTTGTTAAATTACTTATACATATTTTATATTTTATATATTTATGTATATTTTATACATATACATATTATATAAATAATGATTTTTATTAGAAGGCAAAAAGAGGCAATCTCCCAACAAAATAAAAGGAAGATTGTTGTATGAAATGAGTTAAAAAATTAATTTCTTATAAAGATTGGGAAAAATAAAAATTAGATAAATAACAATATTTATTAATATTTTTTCTAAAGTATCCCCTAAACGTGTGTAACAGCAGACCGGTAGTAACGTTTTATTATCCCGGCATGGAATGTTTTAGATATTATTTTTTTGTTTATAACTCAAAGGTTTATAAAAAACACACAACCAAGAACAAAGACCAGAGTATTCAAAATTATAAAGATTTTTTTAAGTTGTTTTCTAAGTTTTCTGTAAATTTAGCTGACACAAATAATAAGGAAAAGCCTTAAGATTTGTTAACTTTTTTTTGTAACTGCTTGTGTGTGTATACCTAAATATTTCGCTTTTTTACATTTTTAATTGTGGTAATCCTTTAGTCTATTAGATCATGGAATATAAGGAAATCACAAGACTGGTGGACGAGAACACCAGGACAGCGTCAAGCAAAAATATTCATTAAGTCTTACTCGCCAGAATTTACGAAAAACCATCTGAATTACAACCGAAAGGCAGTAAGAATAATAGTGGGTCAACTAACAGGTCATTGCAGACTAATTAAATACCTGGAAACTATGAACCTGGCAGAAGAAAACCTATGTATCTTTGCCAGAAGGAGAAAGAAACCGCAGGGCACCTATGGTGCTACTGTGTAGCCCTTGGTCGTCTGCGGTTTGCAAGGTTGGGTGAAGAAAAATGTAAAGCGTCAAGATATACCAAGGAGCCGGTTTCAAGCTTGTAGTGTCTGATAAAACAGACCGGCTTGGATAGCGTGCTCTAACCTATGGACGGAGGACACACAATAAACCTGAGCAGGTTGCAGTATTAGAGGATATGTAATCCACCTCCTTATCTAATTTAATCTAATCCTCTTTATGTTTTCATAATTTTATTAAATTTGACCTTCTTTTGGCCAATAATATATCATACCTTAAGAATGTATGATGTACTCATATTTTAACTAAGGATTTTATAAAAGTTACTTATCTATGAAATAAATTTCAAACAATTATTTTACTTACTACCCTTTAATAAAACGCAAGAAAGTGAGAACGAATGTTAAAATTGGAGTTTAAAATAATGAGACTATTAACGCTTATTAAAGAAAAAACTTTATTTTTTACAAAATTTTAGTATAAGTAAATAACCTTAAGTCCTATTTTATTTCACAGAAAGGTTTGTTATATTTAAAAAATAATTTTTCAGCCAAATTGAAAGCTAAATCCTTTTCAAAGACGTTTACCGACAGCAGTTAACCTTGTCTTGCTTAGATAAAAAAATAAAAATATGCCACAAAAACAAAATGGTAGCATAATTAATAAATAAATAATACAAAAATTGTAACATGCAGGCAAGCAAAATGTTTAAAAATATTTGGTTATTGCAAATAAATATGGTTTTTATTTATTATGTTTTAAAAATCATTTCAAAATCCCATGTCCTTAAAACACTAATACATGGCCAATGAATGGATCAATAGATCAATAGTTACCCTTCATTTTTATATTGCACGATTAGGGCAGCCATCTGCTTGTGAAAATAGCAAATAGCACACTGATTTCATGCATAGAAAATGCGTTATATCACACTAGTGTTGCAAAGTACTTTACAGCACTAGTGTTGCAAAGTACTTTACAACACTGGTGTGATACATATTATGATGTCATTCTAAAAACTGCTATTGGTTTTGCAAGTGACATATTTATTGTAGTGACAGTAAAAAACTTTTTATTTACCTTTAAACGGTAGAACCCAAATTAGCGAAAATCATCTTATTTTATATTTATTAAAATTTACGAAAAATAAAAACATAAACAAAAATAGACATAACCACAAAAACAACTTTCACTGACTGGCACAGTGTTGTCAGGTAAGTAGATCAAATTAAAAATCTCCCTTCTACCTTTGAGCACGTACTTTATAGAGGCAGCCTTGCCGCTTGACCGTTCGACCTAAAGCGCCAGAGAAAAAAAGCCTATAGATCAAATTCCTTCCTCTCTTCTTCGTGTACTCAAACAACTAGTTAAATCTTTTTTTTAATCCCTAATTAAACCTAAGGCTAATACACACTTTATGAATCCACTTTCTTTTATCCATTCATAAATAGAATCAGACCCTTCCGACGTTGCCAAATGCTTTCCATATTTTGCATGGTAACTGACGTTTGGTAGTCGTTTTTTCCTTACTTTTAGGACTTTAGGTTATGCATTTACAATTTTCATATTTTTTATATTTTTTCTTAAAAATATGAGGAAAACTGTTATTTTTACTTAATTTTATATGTGATGTTCAGTTTCATTAACTCGTTTTACCAATTTTACCCCACCCAGCACCCCTTTTCACTCCCCGGTCCCGTAAGTTTATTTACTGATATTTTTTAAAAAACGGAATATTTTGGATATGCACCACTTACGTTTTATTTAGAAGAGTGTCTAAAATATGTAAGAATCGATAATTTTTAAAAACACTTATAATAGCAGAAAACCGTATTAAACTATTAGCGTTATTACCTAACAAACCATACAATTTTTATTAAGTGAGGGCCTTTTTAAATTCCAAAATGATAAAAGTTATATAATGCTTCTAGGTAGGTGATTTTCGATGTAAAATATTGTCAAAACAGTATAATATAGCAGTGAGGAAAAGTATATATCACACTAGTGTTGCAAAGTAAATATCACCCTAGTGTTGCAAAGTTCTCAATTGTTTTTTATTTTTTCTGAACAGACAAACTTTAATTTATTTATTTTTTGGTGAATAATTTGTGGTCGTAGGAAAATAGTGTACAGTACTCGTGTGAAAATGACTTTCTTACACTCGTGGGTTTGTCGCACTCGGCTAACGCCTCGTGCTACAATATTCCCACTCGTGTGAAATTAGTCATTTTCCACACTTGTAATGTAATATACTTAATTTTAAATAAGACACCTGTATTCTCTTTAATCATACGTATAAATTTTCTTATAGTTACCCCAAGGCCTAAGCAAAGCAAGTGATTGCAATATTTTTGTATTTCTTTAATCATTGCGTTTTGGCCTTTATATTTACTACATCATTTAGGCTGCCCATGCCTAAGTCAAGTAGTTTCAATATTTTAGAATTTCTTTTTTGTTGTTTAAATTAGTTTGCAATGTAAATTATATGAATCGTAGAAATTTTTTCTTCTTAAAACTGATATATTATGGGTTATTTTATATTATCGATAAAGCATCGAAAAGCTTTTCAACATGTTGACTATACAAATGTACGCCCCACCAACACAACTCAGTGCAAATAAGCCATAGGAAAAATTAACTTAACTATTTGAAACGACCAACCATTTCTTTATGCTTTACCGATGATTAAACCATTTCAGATAACTTTTCTTAAAAAAATAATTTTTAAACACTAAACTGCGACTTGAATAATATGACTAATCTGCTTCGGAATTTATTTAACATATTCGTAGATTTGCTTTGATCTGTTCTGCTTTATATTTTATTACTTCTGGCTTAATCCAGAAATAGTTAGCCACACTTTAATTATTTTAATGGCGATCACTGGTATATTTTATCCCATTTTGATAAAAATAAGCATACCCTGAATACAATACATACCTTACTTGTCACCTTATGACCCTTTGCTGCCTCAGAATCTTAATTTTTATGCCGCTAATTGAGCTAAAACGGTCTATTTTAGGTCGTAGTAAACTAACGAAAGTCAAATTATTCGTATTTTGTTTTTACGACTCCCTTGTAGAAGGGAATCAAACTTTGCAAAATCCTATTTATGTTCATAACCCATTTTTATTCTAAAAGCAGCGTTATTTAGAGCAATTTGGTACTCTATTAGGCGGAAATTCTTGAAAGCCAAAATATAAACAATAAACAAAAATAAATTTATGATATTTGTCATAATCGATATTTTTATCATTTACTATAATGGTACCTAATAGTTGGTTGAGAATCATTTTATACATGCTTTTTTAAAATAAAAATCTTATTTCTGTAATAACAAGTATATGGTATCAAATTATTCAAAATTAAATGGTGTTTTATTGATGAAAATATTTAGTCAGCAATGTTAAAAAACAAAAGTAAAAATGAAAAACTAAAATTTTTTTTTATAACAATTAATTTAAATAAATCTTTTTATTTACCATGGTACTCTAGATTAAAAATAAATTTTTGATAATAGAGAATAAAAATTATAATAAAAGTAGTGTAATGTGGCCATAGTGCCATGTTCTATCAAAATAAGATAAAAAACTGATGGCATTTAAAATTTAATAGCAGTCATTAACTAATTAAAATATGCCCAATAGTGAATGTAAATCTCATTTATTTTCTAAAAGCAAAAAAGGTAGGGAGATTGTTTTCTTATAAAACTTTCAAGCATAATGAAAATAGTTATTTTCTCTTAAACAAAATTTATATTTTTTTTACAGTTTTTTGTATACCATTTTAGAAAATATTAACTCATTGGTTGTAATTTAGATTTAAGACCATCTAAACTTTATATAACTCTTTTTAGTAAAAATTAATAATGAAAAGTTTTCCATATGATTTTCGAACTTGGGTGGGCGCGCTGAATAAACTTTTCTTCAAATTTTTAGTGATAGTGAATACTTAACTACTTAATTACAATTTTAGCAAGTTTGAAAGGAAAACAAATCTTAAATTGTGGTTGTAGGCCAAAAAAATTAAAACTAATACAAATTTTAAATCTTTCTTAAAAAATATATATATAATTTTTATATTTTAGGTCGATTTTGGTTTGCAAAAAGAATATTTGATATTGTTAAGGATTTCTTTAAATGCAACAATTTTTTTTATATAAAATAATTTTTGACCTTAGGTTGCTCTAACCAATAAATAAAAAAAAGTTTTCCTTAAAGAGTGGTCCTTATTTAGCAAATTAAAATAATTTTAATAAAACTTAATGTTTTTATATAAATTTTAATTTTTATAAAAAGCAAAAAAATATATGAAGCCTTTAAAAGAAAAACAATATGTTGGCAAACAGACATTATTTTATTAGATTTTAAGCCGGTTATATAATTACAAGAACTTCTTTTCTAATCAATGTACGGTTATAATATTCTTAATAATATTGTTAGGTAATATTTACCCAGTCTGTACAACGATGAATTCGTGCCTTCATCATTTTGTTCCATGGGGGCATTTTCGAAAACTTCGTAGAACCTCGTGTTTACTATCTGTGTCTTTATCACGCCATAAAAATTAAACTTACATGTTGTAAAGCTTAAGCACTAAATAAAAAGTACAAAAACATTAAGTTTTCCAATTTCTCCTTACATTATTCTTTTTTTTTATGTCTCTAATCGCGAAAAAGAAATGGTAAAATATTTAAAGTTGTCCGTCGGAAAAATTAAGATCATATCGCGTAAAGGTTTCAACGCTTTTCGAGACCGTATAAAACTGAGAAAACACCGAAACATCGCGGAATGCGTGCCAACCAAGCAGGATAAAGTTTGCGCATGGCGAATGTTTTCAAGCGGTATCACTGGCTCGCAGGATAAAAGGGAACAAAGTTATCCCGCAAGTATTGGTGGAACGGATTTGTGACTGACGGTTTTAAAAATACGTTAACCCACCCTTTACCGCTACAAATGATAAATAATACTTAACCATAGAATTTAAATGATTATACAAAGTGTTTCTAAAAGGTCTGTTCAATAGGCTACCGCAAATTCCTTGCACCAAAATACGACGATTTAACGCAATTACATTTATCGAAAAGTTAATCGTTTGCAAGATACAGGGTGACAAAGTTTTTATTTTATTTTAGTTATTTTAAAAGCATTTTATTTATTATAAGACACCTTTTCACAAAATTTAAAATTACAAGGTTTTTTAGAGTGGGAAATCGACATACGCTAATGTTTTTTTATAAAATGTAGAGAAAGTCCTCTTTACTTGTTTGCTTATGTTCATAGTTATAGCTTTTTACCTTTTTTTTCCATCGGTACATTATAATTTTAGTTGGGAATTTTTATATTTTAGATTTATTGTTTTATTCTTAACCAAAGTTGCCATTTTATTTATTCACGCTTTATCTAGATTACCAAAAGAGAGACCAAAAGGTCTGAACAAAATGCTACCACAAATTCTTTGGGTTAAAGTACAATGATCTAATAAAAATTATTTTAGTCGAAGGGTTGCTGGTTTGCAGGATAGAGGGTGTCAAATAATTCATTTATTTTTTTTTACTACAGACTTACGTCATAGTATAAAACAGGCGTAGAAAAAACCATTAAACAGTCACACAAATAAAAAAGTTCCAGCTCTCAAATAAAGACCATGTTTCTTTTTTGTTTTTGGGGTCGCTAAATCTGAATCTGAGGTCAGTTTGGCCCCATCAGACCATGGTCATGGTCAAGGTTAATTAAAGGTCTACAAAAAATTGAGGGTCCGAAGGACTGGATCATGGTATCTTTATGTTTTTGGGATCGCTGAATCCGAATCTGTGGTCGGTTTGACCCTATGAGGTCTGGGTCAAGGTCATTTAAAGGTCAAATTATTAAAATTAATCTAAAATAGACCACAATCGTGGTATCTTTATGTTTTGGAGTGGCTAAATTCGAATCCGGGGTCAGTTTACCCCATCAGGTCACAGTCAAAGTCATTTTAAAGTCAGCAATCCAAAAACTTTAAATAATAATAATTGTGGTCTATTTTCAATAACTTTTGATTATTTGACCTTGTAATGACCTTGATCTCAACCTGATGGCGTCAATTTACCACGGATTCGGATTTAGCGACCAGAAAACCTAATGATACCAAAATTGTGGTCCGTTTTTCGACAAACTTTGATGATTTGACTATAATTCAACCTTTACCTCGACCTAATGGGGCCAAAAAGTCGATTTGACTTCAAATTATAACAACATGAAGATACCACGATTATGGTCTATTTTCAATAAACTTTAATGATATGACCTTGACCATAACCGGAATGGGTCAAATTGACCTCGAATTCGGACTCAGTGACTTCAAAAACATAAAAATACCGATTTGTCGTCAATTTTTGATGAATTTTTATGATTTGACCTTGAAATATCCATGACTGTGACCTGATGGGGTCAAACCGACCCCAGATTTGGATTCAGCAACCACAAGAAATATAAAACGAACCAGGTCTTTCCAGAGCTGGAACTTTTATTATTTGTGTGGCTGTGATAGCTATTGAGAATTTCGGAACATCGTGGCTTTGACAGATACCTAATAGTTTAACAAAATGTGATGATAACGTGATATCCTAAAATTAGAAATTTTGGTTTAAATTTTTTAATTTAATTTTGTTAACGCAAATAGTTTTTAAGTGTAGTACCTGCAAATAGATAACATAGACCAACAAAAAAGAAAAAGTTGGTTGTCCGAAAACGTAGACCATGCTATATTTATGTTTTTGGGGTCGCTGAATCCGAATCTCAGATCTTTTTGACCCAATCAGGTCAGGGTCAAAGGTCACTTCAAGGTCAAATAATTAAAATATATTGTAAATAGACCAAAAAACGAGGTATCTTTATATTTTTGGGATCGCTGAATCCGAATCCAAATGGTCAAAGTCATTTTAAGGTAAAGTCATCAAAATGTATTAAAAATAAACCACAAATTTAGTACCTTTATGTTTTTGGGGTCACTAAATCCAAATCCGGGAGAGTCAATTTGACTACGGATTCGGATTTAGCGACCAAAAAAACCTCAAGATATTATAATTTTGCTACATTTACGATCACTTCTGATGATTTGACTTTGATGTGACCTTGATCTTAACTTCACAGGGTCAATTTGACCACGAATTCGGATTCAGCGACACCTAAAACATTATTATACCATAATATTAATCTATTTCAAAAATATAAAAATACCACGATTTTGGTCACTTTTTCATAAATTTTGATAATCCGACCTTGAAAAACCTTGACCCTGACCTGATAGGGTCAAACTGACCCAGATTCGGATTGAGCGACCCCAAAAATAAAAGATAATATGGTCTGGTCTTTCGGACCACAAACTTTTCTTTTGTTGGGCTGCTTTTGTAGTGGGTAAAGATATTGACTTTATATTCTAGGGTTATAAAGTACTTGTCAGAAGCTTTAAAATGTTGTTTTACCCAACCCCGTTCTCATTTAGGAATTTTGGGGTGGTAGCACTTGGGGTTAAGGGGTTAGTGTAATTTATTTGTCGATAGAGGTAATTTAAATATACATGGTGTCCAAGAATAAGTAAGCAATCTCCCGGATATATATAGAACACATGAAAATAATGTGACAAGATCCCATAATATTTTTTCCTAAGAGCCCTCTTAACAAAGATATGTGCGCTTAAAGGACGTTGCTAAAATTTGCTTTTCTTCAATAACTTTTAAAGCACTTGGTATATTAATATATTTGTTTAATATGATAAATACTAGTTAGGAATCCTTAAAATGGTATCATTGTAAAATGATATGACAACGTACGAATTCAAATAATTTACAAGAACACCATTTTAAGAAGTCCTAACTAGTATTTATCATATTAACAAATTATTTTATTATAATTAGTACAGTAAAAGAAATTTAGAAAATAATCAATTCCAGTCGCGTCTTTAAGGGCCCATGTATCTGTTAAGAGGGGCTTTAGGAAAAAAATTTATATAATAAACATAATTTTTATATTTTCTATATAAATCCGAGGAATTGCACACATATTCTTGGACACCTTGTATACTTGAAAAAGGTTGCACAAAATTATCTGCTTTTACAGGGAAAAATTGGCAAGACTGGGTAACATCACCATATTTCGACCCACTGATCAAGTCACAGGTGTCTAGATTTTTCGCATTTTGTTTAGGTTATTCATTTAAAGTTGAAATAGTAGGTTTTTCTTAAATAAAACAACCTGTACATTTTAACCAATTTTCTCTACATCAACAATGTAAATGGCAATTAGCTCTGCTTTTCAGACCTAAAAAATCAATAATATATTTTTTGGCTTAAAATTGGCTACATAGAAAATATTTAATAAAAAGTTAGACTAGCTCTCTCCACTTCCGGTCATATAAGCGATGTCGCTCGTAAGCTTTCAGGGCTTTGTCGTTCGAACTTCTGGATAGTCGAGCTTTGTAGCTTTGTGGCATTCTTCCCAAGAACTGCTACTGGTATTGCGCATAACCGGGATTCTTTCGAAAGTACTGACAGTACTGATGTCACCCACATCGCCTTTCTCCATTCTCCGCCATAGGAAAATACCTCGTGCAGAATGTCAAACAGAAAAACATCAAGTTATAGAAATCTTCACCTACAGCGTCTAGTTCCAAAAACGATGCCTCTTTAATTTAGCAGTGAGTTTCCTATCATCCTCGGGGCACCAGAACGTCTTTTCATCCTCCATACCAACCAAGAACGAACGAAAACGGTTTGCACAATATCTTTGAAAGTTATTTAAAAAATTGGTAACAATTTAATTTTAGGTTGTTGTGCGAACTTTTTTGAATTTTTATTAGTTAAGTTACATATCTTATTTTTTTATATAATTTTGCCCACTATAAAATTACAAACTTATTTAATTTATTAAAATGATTGTACTTTTATAATAAATATGGACATTGGACAATATACCCATAGCTTGTTAACACATAAAGCAGTGCCAATATTTTGATGAAGTTGGTAATTACGTTTCTATTAATTTACTTATACAAACAATTTACAGAATTAGGCCATCACACGTATTGTTAATTTCTTAAATATAATCATCGAATTAATAACCAATAATGCAAAATCCTTTTACAAAGTTTAAAATAAATAGCTAGACAATTAATTTCTGATAAAACAAATGTATTCACCTGGGAAAGGAATATTGTACTTTTACTACTATTTCCTATTTTTTTTTATTAAATTTTTTAGGCAAGCTAATAATTGTACAATTTTCTTTATTTTATTTGTTTTAAGTGTAAATCCTGGTTATTTGGACAATAAAATATAAGCTTTAAGGTTAAAGCACACTAGGCGCTTAGGTCTCCGTACGCTCAGGGTCCAGTCAAATATTTTATATGCTATTTAAATGTCATTCAAGTTCATTCAATTAAAAACCTTGTGAAATATTTAATTGGATTGTAAGCGTACCGAGACCTGAGCGCCTACTGTGCTTTAATTAAAAACAAAAGGTCCAAACTGTACTTACTCCTAATTTATTCAAAGTAAGAAATTATAACTTATATTGAAGCGCAAAAATAAAAGTTATTCCTTACTTGTTTAGTAATATAGGAAGTACAGTTATATTTCCAAAAATGTGCACAAAGATTAGATTGATAAACACCTTTTCTTATTTTAATGGTAAACCGGCTTCCAAAACTAACTAATTATACACTAGGCCAGTACGCAGAAATGGTTTTTTTGGGGGAGGGGGGCATCAATTAAAAAAAAAACGGTCCTTACCTTTCATAACTATAAAATGGTTGTCAAAGAATATTTTTTTTTCACCCTTTCGGGGTCATCCCACCCAGGTCCGACGACCGCCCCCTAGGTGGTGCACTGCAGCCTGAAGGCTTATTGTACCTTGACCCCTACTCCTTCTCATTCACACACCATTCATTCCATAACTTGGATGGTTGTTGCTCGGTCCGCATCCCCGAGCAGAACACCGTGTGCCGTTGCCCAAAACACCGCTGTCGCCGGACACCCATCCAAATTATGGGCGCGCATTCCACTGCTTAACTCCGGAGATCGACGCTTGCCGATACAACCGAAGCAGCCACAAGCGCGCCTTGTCAAAGAATATACATACTTCTTTCTTTCCCGACTTCAGAAAATGTGAAGAAGAGCAAAAAAAAATGTCCTCACCTTTCAGATACTGTAAAACACTAACCTTTACACATATATTTGCCTCGTAGGAGGAGGGGGGTAACCACTACAAAAGGGCAATATTAATGTATTTACAGCCACATATTTGCGGAGGGGGGCACCTGCCTCTCCTCCGTACGGCTCTGCACCGGAAAAAAGTTCGCAACATATGGATTTTTTTTATTAAGAGAAATTTCGATTTTTTTTCTGGCGATCGACACTGCATGTCCGAAAACTTTAAAATCCATTTTGACATAGGTTATCTGAACAGCGATATGGGGTAAAATTAAAAAAAAAAAACAAGATCGAATCACAAAAAATGAGCTTTGATTACAAAATATCAAAAAAAACTCCAGAAAGAAAAAGTACTTAAAATATAATTTTAACCCTAAATGCAAATTTAATGCATGTATTTTAAAAAAATAAATTCTCCATTTTTTTTAAGTTTTAAAGAAGTATAAATGTACCATTTTGGTCATCGAACCAGCTTAATCTAGCTAAACTCTATTATTTGTTTAGGTCAATAAAATTTATTGACCCTAGTCATGTTCTTCTCCTAACTAAAGACAAGTTTTTATGTTTTGTGCATAAACTTAAACATAAGGTTTAAGTTTATTGATTTATTTTATTGTTATCTACACCTTTTATTATTTTTTTGGTTAAACAAGTAAAATAAACAGTTTACATTTTTTTATTTTGAAAAAAATAGACAATTCTTACCTTATCCTATAAGCAATTACCCCAACAAAAAATAAAATATTTACAACCCAGAAATTAAATGTGCATTAAATGACCCTTTTAGAAAAGTGGTGCTGCTATTCAGCTATATCATTGGTACTGTGGCAACAGGTCGAAAGTTATAATTAAAATTGTTTTTTTTTTTAATTCAAACTTTGAATATTATTAACTCTTTAACAAGGTGAAATGGAACTTTTTTATATATAGTACTACCATTATTTTGGGTATTTTTCTAGAAAGTTGCGGCAACTTCGATTTTAACGAAAATTGGTGTATGGGGCTTTTGGGGCGCTGATCACGATTTTGAAAGATTTTATTTTCGAAGCTGTTTCGTTTTAAGAACTCCGTCATTAAAGTTAAAATTTAATTTATTCCTATTTTCCTATATTTCCCTTTTTTAACACAATTTTTAAATTAAAGCTAAAGTGGCATAAAGTATTTAATTTTGACCTTTTAAAACTTTATTTTTCTTTGTTTTTCACACCTTTATTAAATAAATTGCAAATGTTCACTTTAAACACGCTGCAACCACGTATACACTGTGCTATCATAGCCTGCTGCGATTAAAAGTAAAGCTGTGCCATTTAATGCAAAAATAATGTGAAATACGTAGAAAACGGGGGTTTAAAACCTGAAAATTAGATATTATGTGCCACTTTAGCTTTAAATTCAGAATTGTGTTGAGTAAAAATATGCTTATATTAAATTTTAACTTTGATATAGATAAAAAAAAATCAGATTCGTAATCAGCGTCCCAAAAAATCCTCATACACCAAATTTCGTCAAAATAGAGGTTGCAGCAAGTTTCTAGAAAATTACCTTATGTTGGCTCACTCCATCGCCCCTATCATTTACGACCTCACCTTTCCAGACACCTAGTATGTTATAAATATTTGGTAAAATCACCAATGGTTCGTATATTTTAGGAAAAATTCAATACACATTTAAGACCGTTGCAAGAAGCATAATCACATCTTTATAAAATAAGCTAACTAGCGGAGTTAGCCGGGCAATTCGGATGCACCTGGAGTTGTCCGATTTTTCAATGGTCAATTGTAAGCAAATTATTAGACATTTTTGAGATATTTTATTTGAAAGTCGTGAAAAATTGGACAAAATATCGATAAACACCAAAAACTTATTTTAAAGACAAAGTGGAGTTAGCCGATATGCGTATCGATTTGTCAAATAGGATTTTTATGTTATTAGACATAAAGAGGCGACCGCCAGAATTCTCCATCTGTTGCGAAGTTTTTCCGGTCATTGCATATAATTTTTAAATTCAAATTTTACAAAATACTGTTTAAATAGATATCCTTAATTTGCTAAATTAATAAAATTAAATATACCGGGTGATGCATTGCCGGGCGGGACATAGGAAATCCCATGTAATTTTTAATGTGGTCAATTATTGGCTCCCCTAATTATTTTAGAGAAAAATTCTAGAAAAGTATATTGGAGAGCATTCAAATTTACGTACATGGTAAAAACTTTAGATTTTTTGGTTAACCCGTTTGCTAGTTAGTTGCTAATTATTTTTTAAAAATTGGTACATTATTATCGCTTCATATTTATGAACAACAATAATAATATCAGTTAGCGTGACATTACGTTGTCATTTTGAAATTTAGTGCTTTATTATTATCAAAAAATCGTCAGTGAAAAGATTAAAGTTGTATTTATATAAACGAATTAAGTTAAGTTAAACTAAACTAGAGTAACAAATTTCAAGAACTTAGGACATTTATAATAATTACATGCTTCAATAAATTATTAATATTATTACAATAATTAATATGTTGGAAAATAAACTTAAGATTTAAGAAAATTTTCAAATATTCCTCCATTGACTGCTAGACAATAACCCAGACGTTCATAAAATTGTCTTCTTATATTGGCTAACTGGTAAATTGACATTTTATTGCATTCTGCAGAAATAGCATTTTTTAACTCATCTAGATTAGAGTAATTTTTATCCTTGTATATCATGCTTTTTAAATGGCCCCAGAGGAAGAAGTCATTTGGCGAAATATCAAGAGTTCTGGCTGGCCAATTTATGGTGTGATGAAGGCCAATAACATTTCCATTAAAAGCATTGTGTAAATATTCCCGAACAGCCAGGGTATTATATGCCGGGCAGCCATCCACTTAGTACCAAATTTCCTGATTTTCCCTAAATACATCGGGAACATTTACTTTCTGTGGATATTGCGTCCTCGTTTCGACAAATTTGTGTTGGTTTTCTTTGCTCCAGTATCGGCAATTTTGATGATTGGGTTCATTGTTTAACGGAAATGTGTACTCATCAGTAAAACAAATATTTCTTAAAAATTCCCTGTCCATGTTTGTCCTTTCCATCATGTCAAAACAAAATTTCTGCCGTCGTATTTCATCCCCATCCCTTAGCTCTTGATGTCTTTCATATTTGTATGAAATGTATTTATGCCTTTTCAAAATCCGGAGCACTGTTGATTGATCTTTTTATGATTCCCTTCATTTTCTTCCACGTGCAATGAAATTTCCAAGTCTCTATCATCTCTTACAGTTTCTTCTCTTTAATACTCCCTAGCTTCACATCTGCAGTTATTTATCACTGTGCCTTTGGTCTCAAATTTTTTAATAGTCCTATCGACTGTTTATTTTCCGGGTATCGGTCTATTCGGATACTGAGCAGCGAACATGTCTGACACCTTTTGATAGCTATTTCCTTGATAGTATAATTTAATCATTAATACTTTTTCTTCAGTAGTATAACTCATGGCTAATCTTTTCGCTCTACGATTGTTTGATAATAATAAAGTACAAAATTTCAAAATGACAACGTTATGTAACGCTAACTGGTATTTTTATTGTTGTTTATAAATATAAGGCGATAATAATGCCACAATTTTTTAAAAATATATTAGCATCTAACTAGCAAACGGGTTAACCGAAAAATCTAAAGTTTTTACCATACACGTAGATTTACATGATCTTCAATAAACTTCAATAAAATTTTTCTCTAAAATAATTAGGGTAGCCAATAATTGACTCCATTAAAAAGTGCATGGGATTTCCTATGTCCCGCCCGGCGATGCATCACCCGGTATAATTGTATATATCAGAAAATAAATAGTAGAAATACCCTTTTGTGAACCTCTGAAACTCAGCTTATTCCATAAATTAAAAGCTAAAATTTTTAAAAAATTCGTGTATAATACACTATGTTTCTGTGACTGGAAAAAAGACAGTTTAATGTTAAAAACACATATTGTTACAATATATTAAAGGTAGAAAATTAATAATGTTAAATTTAGAGTTAAACTAGTAGTCCGTAATATGTAAAATGACAATTAGAGTAAGTTGGTATGGAAACCTTCAAAGTAAATATTAAATATCTGGTAATGAATTTCTGTAATTTAACAGATTTAAATTAGAAACTTGAAACGCATTGTGGATGTTTAGTAGCTATTTTGACTAATTTAAAATTAAAAATGTCTGATTGAACATTTGATAAAAGGAAATGGAAGTTTTGTGAAATGAAATATTTTTTAATTAAATATCTACCTTTATTTACGTGTATGCATCCTGTGCACGTGGCGCGATTTGGACTGTTTTAACGGGAAAATCGTATTTCCTGACCTGATAGAAACAAATTGACATAGGTATTTTGGGCTCGATTTTCAAAATTAGATGAATGGTGAAAACCACATCCCGAAATCTCTATCGGTATCCGGAGATATAGGGCGTTTTTCATTTTTTGGCCATTTTGAAAAAAATCGTAAACTCGTCATGTTTGAAAACTTCCCAAAACGGTGTAAACATTCTTTAGGAACTTTTTGAGTGGAATCCATTGAACTACTCAGATTTTTAAATTATTTCTAGTTGCGTTGAAAATATATAAAGCTTAATTTTTTTAAATATAAATCATAGGCCTAGGGATCTTAAAAATTGCTTATTTTTGGCTCTTTCCAATGATTTATTATTATTCATACTTATCTTTAAAATTAAGCGAGATATTTTAGTTTTTTTTTAAATTTTTTGCTATGGTGGGCCATGGAAAAAAATTGGCACTTGTCAAAGTCAGATAAATAATTTATCATTTCTATCAGTAACTGCTTGAAACTTTGTTTTATTTGAGAGGATTGCAAAAATCTATGAAAATTACGAGAAAGTTGACATGTTAAAGTGCTATTTTCTATCTGGTGAAAATTCCGAGGCCGCAAGTGAATTATATTTTAATAGATTTCCTAAACGTCGTCATCCAAATAAAAGACTCTTTCAAAGTTCTGAAATTAAAATTTAACAAATTACAAGTCTTAGAAAGCCGAGGCCAAGAATGTATGCAGTTGATGATGAAAGTAAAATTTAGGAACTAAATATATTAGCTGAGGTTTTAGACCATACCAACACATCTCATCGATCGGTAGCTGAGGTTACAGGTGTTGAGAAAACTAAAGTTTTAAAAACCGTTAAAAAGTACAAATTTAAACCGTACAGAGTAAGAAAAGTTCATTATCTTCAGAGTGGGGATTTCCAAAGAAGGGTTACATTTTGTGAGTGAATTAGATTAAACAATAACTTCCATATAAACGTTATCTGGACAGATAAAAGCCAAATAGATATACTTCAGGGATCTATAACAGGTGTAATTTATATTATTGGGCTACAGAAAACCCACATGTTATAGTGCCCGTAAATAGACAAGGACGGCAAGGTTTCAATATTTGGGTTGGGATTTTTGGTGGTCGATTTTTGGGTTCCCATTTTTTAATGAAAGTTTAACCGCACAAGATTATGTAAATATTTTACAAACATATATTTCACCATTTTTGAAAGATTTGCCATTGGCGCAGGCTCGAAATAACCATTAACAGCAAGATGGTTGCTCTCCGCATACCGCACGAATTATAACTGATTTTTTGAATCAAAAATTTCAAGATAAATGGATTGATACTAGGGGATCTATACTATGACCTGCTAGGTCCTGCGACTTAGCACCATTAGATTTTTAATGGGGAAGATTGAACGATATAGTTTTTAAAGGAGGAACTACCCAAACACGGGAAGAGTTGCAAGTAGCGACTAGGCCAGCTCTTGATGCGATTGGACCTGTTGAACTAATAAACGCTTTTAATGCAGTGGAAAAAAGGTGTTTATTGTGCATTAGGGAAGAAGAAGCCAACTTTAAACATCTACTTTGAATTAAGTTTTTCCATAAGTTTTAGTTTTCATTTAAAATCGTTTAATTTTTAAGGCCATTTCTTTTATTATACTATGTTTATAAATATAAAGTTTGTAATTTAATTGCATTATTTTTTAGTCCGTGTTTGATAGTTGACATGTTTACATGGCCTACTTCAGCAAAAATAAAACAACTGGTATGCTATTTACCTGACTTTTACAAATGCTGATTTTTTTCCATGGCCTACTATAGCATTTAAAAAACTAAAATATCTCGCTCAATTTTAAAGATAAGTATGAATAATAATATATAATTATTGGAAAGAGCAATAAATAAGCAATTTTTTGAGATCATGGCAAGCTATGATTTGTATTTAAAAAACTAAGCCTTATATATTTTCAACAAAACTAATAATTTTAAAAATCTGAGTAGTCCAATGAATTCCACTCAAAAAAGTGCCTTAAGAATATTTACACCGCTTTGGGAAGTTTTCAAAAATGACGGACTTTTTTTTCAAAATGGTCAAAAAACAAAAACGCCCTATAACTCGGATACCGATAGAGATTTCGTGATACGGTTTTCACCATTCATCTAGTTTCGAAAATCAAACCAAGGCACTTATGTCAATTTTTTTCTATCTGGTCAGAAAATATGAGTTTTCTGTTAAAACGAATCGCACTACCCTGTATATCTGCGAAAACAGTACTTATTAGTTAATTACTATACAAGATTCTAGCTCGAGGCTGTATTGTCTCCCGACGCGAAGCAAAGAGAGATAAAATACCAAGAGCTAAAATCTTAAAATTTTCCCCGTGTAATACACTATTTTTTCTGCGACAGGAGAAACAACGAGTAAGCATTTAAAAAGAAAACATATTTTTACAAATTATTACAGTCAGAAAATTAAATATGGAAAATTTGTGGTGTGTGTGTTAAACTGTTCGGCTGGTGTATTTAAAACAACAATTAGACCTTGCATTACTATGGAAACATTATAAAATATTTTCCAATGTAATTTTGTAAATTGACGGATTCAAATTACAAATTTTGAACTAAAAGTGACCGTTTTGTAAATTAAAATATTCTAAAATTAAATATTTTCTTTTACTTATGTGTATATATGTATGTCCGGAAAAAAAAGTGCCGACCTTTCTTCCACGGAAAGAGTAATTTTATGAAAAATCTTATTTAAGTACCTGTCAACAAAGATAAAATGGCTATTTTATCCACAAATTACACACGGGGCAGTTTTGCCGATGGAAGATACGATAATCTAAATAGTATCTTTAACTAAAAATTTTTATTTTTAGATTTTTTTTTGGGTTTTCTCTAGGACAAGCCATCACATTTCTTGAACAAACACTAGAAACAACAGATAAGTCATATCTCATACTTTTTTAGACTCATTTCGATTATTATTTCCTACTTTTCCCATTTTGAAAAAGTTGCCAACTGATTTAAATGTACATTTTAAAATGAATAATCAAGGAAAATAATATATTTCCTAGCTAGTGCTGAAAGTGCCACTTTTCTGCACGCTACTGCAGTTGACCGAGTCAAGCGCGGAAAACGCACTTTCGTCATGTGTTAGAAACCCTATTTTTTCAACGAGCGTAAGAAGAACAGGAAAACAAAATTTTATTGTTATTTTTTTTATTTTAACACAATTCTACCTAATACCCTTCTTGTAGTTTTTTTGTTGTGGGGTTATTGGTGTTTGCGAAATGTGTTTCTTTTACCTGTTGAGTGGGTTTGGCCAAGACAAAATTTTGTTTTAAATTTTTAAAATCCTTTTTGCCACTTGGATATATGTATAGGGTTTAATATTTTTGTACTAGCGCGGAAAAGTGACTCTTTCAAAACCAAAATGCGTGCGGAAAAGTAAACTTTTTCCACGCAAGTAAAAAAATCCCGCCACAGAAAAAATGTAATAATTATTATTTTAAGCATCAATAGTTATTGCATTACTGGTACAATAGAATTAGCAAGTTTTAAAACCTAACCTTATTCTAACTGGAAATTTGATTCCAAACTTGAAGTTACTGGCGATTCACTAGCATGAAAGCCATAAAAAGCAAGCAAGCAACTTGAAGTTAACGAGATCGTGCAAGTTTTTGGCATGTAAGCAATACCACAAGCACTTTAATTATAAATGACTTACGTTGAAATGGATAAAGTAGTTAAGGTAGTCAATAATAGAAAATTCGGTTTGTTTGAAAGCATTTCGCTTAAAAACTACATTACAACATTGTCACTGTTCTACGACGCATAAATCGTTAGCGTGTTAATAGGAAATTAAAAATAAACTGGGTAAAGAGTTTGCTCAAAAACTGAAATCCATTTTGTTTTTAAATCTTTGCACATTCCCCGAAGGCTAAAAGCCAAAATACTAACGCACCGTGGGTGTTTTAAGAAAGGTAAGAAAAAGTTTGTTTACACAGGAATTAAAAACTTGAAGATTTAAAGAAGAAGAAAAAATCTCTGCTGGCAGCAGGTTTCACATTATAGAAACTCTAGGGATTAAATAACGAAAAAAGTGGAAAGTTCGAGGCCTCTCCAGTTGGATCGTTAGGGATACATACATACTTGCGGCACCACGAGTTTCTCTGTTAGGAGCTGCAAGTGAGGGAATTATACTGGACAACTTCTCGGAGCAAAAACCGAAAAAGTACCTATAAAAAAGCGATAGATCCTCTACAACTGTCTGGCGACTAAGAAAAATCCTGTAATAGGTACCCCAGTGGCATATATCGGCTAAGGCAAAAACCTTTTTATTTTTTTCTTGTAGGTATAGAGCCAGGCAAAAACTTTACGTGTTAAAAATATTTTGCTATATACAGGGTTGCTCACAAAAACGTGACGGTATAAAGTTAGGTTTTTTTAACACGCTTTTATTAACTTGGGTTGTAACTATCTATCTATCAATCTATCAATCTGGCTGGCTATGTAACGGAATCTTTGAGCCTAATTTTAACCAACTTCCAGCTATTCGATTTCTTTGAAACTTTGCACACGTATTAAGGAAACATGACAATGCAATAATCTGCAAACAGTATCCCGTTATCTTTTTTGGATCGCCAGGAAAAAAATTCCATTATATTATAAAAACAACACCTAGGATGCCATCTGTTGGCAACATTTCAAACTTTGCTATTAAATGAAAAAGAAATTTTTTAGTTTTTACACAATTTGGTTAGTTGCACCATTGGTGTTCAATTTTTATGAACAATAAAAATATAGGGTTAGTTGCACCATTGGTGTTCAATTTTTATGAACAATAACAGTTAATAAATGCCGTTAACACGCTTTTTATTAACTTGGGTTGTAACTATCTGGCTATGTAACGGAATCTTTGAGCCTAATTTTAACCAACTTCCAGCTATTCGATTTCTTTGAAACTTTGCACACGTATTAAGGAAACATGACAATGCAATAATCTGCAAACAGTATCCCGTTATCTGTTTTTGGATCGCCAGGAAAAAAAATTCCATTATATTATAAAAACAACACCTAGGTTGCCATCTGTTGGCAACATTTCAAACTTTGCTATTAAATGAAGAAGAAATTTTTTAGTGGGTTGCAATATATTGGCAACGGTCCAAACATTGCCTGGATTGCCATCTGTTGGCAAAATTTCAAACTTTGCTACTTAATGAAGAAGAAATTTTTTAGTGAGTTGCAATCTGTTGGAAAAATTTTAAAATTTGCAACTCTTGTTCATTAAAAAATTTTTTCGCCATTTTTTCAAGAGTAGCAGAAACTAAAAAATGAAAAATAATTAATAGTTTAAAAAAACTAAAAAACACGCTTTTATATGCAACCGAACTAAAAATTAGAAAATAATTTTTCATTAAAAAAAATATTGTCATTTCATAGTAAAAAGCGTGGGGTGATAAATATATTAAATGTTATAATTATTATATTTGCAAATATCTATGATGGAAAAGTTATGAAAAAAATAGTAAAATGCACGCCACGCTTTTTACTATGAAATGACAATATTTTTTTAATGAAAAATTATTTTCTAATTTTTAGTTCGGTTGCATATAAGAGCGTGTTTTTTTAGTTTTTTTAAACTATTAATTATTTTATTTGAATAGCCTTGTATTTTATATTTCTAATTTATTCCCTTTTACATTGCAACACTTTTTTGTAAAAGGTTATTTATTTTTTATGAGTTTTAATTGAGACAACCTGTATTTTCTTTGACCATTGCTTTATGGAGGTTTCATTTTTTTAGTTTACCAGTGCTTTGTCGACTTCCTGGACATTCTATTAATAAAATGTACAAAAATTTGATCTATGAGGTAATGGCCTACTCAGGCAACTTTAAAAGGAATGCAATTTGGAAAATGGGGGCGATATAAAAAATGTTTTAAATTTTCTATTTTTGAAACGAAACTTTAATATTTCCCAAATTTAAAGATTAAATCCTATATAACCTATAACAGCCAAGTGTTAGAATCTTAAAAATAATTTAACAAACATTTAAAATACATGGTGTTCCATTTAAAATAAAACATACTTTTATACCGTCACGCTTTTGTGAGCAACGTGTATATATCAAAATATTTTTAAAACCCAAAGTTATGCCTGGCTATATACAATGTGGTCAAAAATATGTGAGCAATCTCTCGAAATCATATAGAACACGGAAAAATACTGTGACAAGTTTTTATAATTTTTTTCCTAAATCCCTTTTGCGGAGATATGTGCCCTTAAAAGACGCCGCTGGAAATAGGTTTTTCTTGAATTACTTTTATAGTACTTGACATAACTAAATATTGTTTTAATATAATAATTACAAGTAAGGACTCTTTAATATTTATTCTTGTGGAACATTTGCCTTTATTAGTTTGCCAGAGCCGGACTAACCCTAACACAATAGTGTTATTTATTTTTACACCCTGTATAATAAATAAATTAAATAAGTGTTTTTGGGTAGCCTAAATCCTTAGTTAAAAAAATGGTACTTCTGTTAGATTCTGATGTCGATAAATTAAAACGTTTTTGACAAAAACAAGTTTTTGTTTAGTAGGGACATCTAAAAAAAATGTGTTATTCTGTTGAAAATAGTACTAAAAACTCTAAGGAAACTAAAAACTATTATTGCAACATTGTGAAGGGTTTCATATTCTTCAAAAATTAAAGCTAGAATCTGCATAAAATAAGAGGGAGCCTATGTCGAACCGACAAACAAAATTACTAAATACAACCCTATTTAATAAAAATGTTTTATTAACTTTTTTGAAAACGCTTCACTTGATCGATATCGGACAAAAGTACCGTTTTTTAGCCAAGGGTTTAAGCTATTTAAAAAATTATATTTTTATTCCTTCATTATACAGGGCGTAAAAATATTTAGTACTAGCTACTGTGTAAGGGTTAGTCGGCCCCTGGCGAACTAAGGAAGGCAAATTTTTTACAAGTATACCATTTTAAGGTGTCCTTACTGGTATTTTTAATTAAAATTATTTGATCATACCAAGTGTTATTCAAGAAAAAACGATTTTTAGTGGCGTCCTTTAAGAGCACATATTTTTGTAAAGAGGGACTAAAGAAAAATATTTTATATGAACATTTTACATTATCTTTATGTGTTTGATATGAGTCCGACGGATTGTCCACATATTCTTGGACACCCTGTATACATACAAAAAAGGAATTAAAAGTAGTTATGAATAATGAGTAAGTAAGCTCTTTCAGACTTCTGACTTACTCTGTATAAAATTCAGCTTTTACAAAATAACGAAAGTTGAGCTACAATTCAATAAGGTACCGGCTAAACGACCGCCTGCAGTTTTGCTCAATTTTAAGAAGAAAACCGCCGTTCGAAGGTTTTTTTATCTACGCATAAGAAAACCGCCAAAAATTATAATTAATTTGTTACTATCAGAGGTTTTTACTTGTTTTATCGATAAAAGGAGCCGCCCGGAGGTTTTGCTTATAAAAACTATTGAAAACCGCCGAATAATCGTTAGAGTTAATATAGTTTTAATATTTATTTGTTTTATTGCTTAATATTATTTTTAATATTGATCGACAAACAAAAATGAATCTGGGAGACACGTTTGACACCTACGAAGATTTTCTCGAAGCTCTTAATAAGTTAAAAAATTTGTATGTACATTTTTTAAAAAAAAAAAAAAACATTCAGAAATATTTTAGCCGAAAAAAAAACTAATCGTTTTCTGTAACTAAAACTAAAGTTTTACTCATTAAAGTATGCATGTATTAAGGGTGAAACAAACTTTAAAATTTTTAGGAAAAGGAAAAAAAAATACAAGATGAATAGTTTACGACTTATTTGTTTAAGCATATTATAAAGGTTTAATAAATATATACAAGTTCTCTTATAGCGACAGTGTTACGAGCGTTGACCCGTAAGCGACAGGTCTCGAGTTCGATTCTGGATAGATAAATAACTTTTTTTTCTTTTTATTTATTTTCTTGATAATTTTTTTATATATATTTTTTAATTTAATTTTTATTGTTCATATATTTAATTTTTATACAATTATTTGTCAACTCTTTAAAAAATTTAAGTTATATCTAATTGTTGAGTTTAATGCTAACGATGAAATCCTAACAAGTTATTTCTTTGCCTTTCCTGTCTGACAATATTTTTTTAAAATGTTTTTTAGTGTTGTTAATTATTGGGTCCATATGACAAAATAGTTTTGTAATGTGTTTTTTATTTATAGGCCCTTCATTAAGTGACAATCCAGCCACGAAACGTAAGGATAAATACAATAGTTGTTTTGTTTGCTTGTCCCCACCCCGCTATTCTAATCCAATTTAATTTTCCAAAAGGTGCTATTAACTAAATTGCAATATTAAACAATAAAATGACAAAAAACTAAACGCTTACAGGACGCAAAATAAATAATTATTAAAGTAAGATTAGCTTTAACTATTTTTTGGCGGTTTTTCATAGTTTTTTTAAGCAAAACGGCCGGATGGCGGCTTCTATCGATAAAATAATTAAAAACCGCCGGTAATGACAAATTAATTAATATTTTTAGCGGTTTTCATTTACGTAAATATAAAAAAATAGCCGGACGGCGTTTTCTCCCATAATTGAGCAAAACCGCCAGCGGTCCTTTAGCCAGTACCATTCAATAACCCTTGGTACCTGCCAAAGCAACTATGATTCAAGCTTCATAGTCTACCATAAGCTTCTACCTATGTAAGGCTGAAAGCAGCGTCAAAATTAAACGCGTAAAATCAAATACATGCGTACATCATAGTAACGTGACGAATTTGAGCGCGTTACTATGTACGCATGCATTTGATTTTATATATCTTTGATTTTGACGTAATGTCGCTCTGTTTGCTCGCCGCTATCCTCGTCGCTCTACTGTATTTTTAACGTTTGCAACCCATTACAAAACTATCATTTTTTTAAACAAAACTGGAAGCCAAACTAAGCTGTACTTGTGCAAATATTAAATTGTAAATATTTCAATAACCATAAACTTTGGAAATAAACATCCTTGAACAAACCTATCCTTATTTTTAATGCTTAATAGAAGAAGGTAATTGAGAAATATTGCACAGTAAAATAAGGCCAGGCACTAATAATACTGGCCTTATTTTGACATCTGAGCTTCCGCACATGCATGGTGAGATAAGGACTCCCTTAATAAGGATAGTGCCTGGCTTTATTTATGATGGTTTTGGGTCGTGCCTTATTTTAGTCTTATTTTAACTTCGGAACTATTCATATAACCGAACGGCTGCCGAAAACAAAATCTAGAAGTTTTTTGAAGTAAAAATACTTAAAAACTTGCTTTAAATGTATTTCTGTAATTGTGTAAAAGAAAACCTTACAACACAAAACCATAAAGAAAAACTACCAAAAATGTTTTCCCATTTTGTTAGGTTAATGGCTCTGTCAACATGATTTGCAATAATTCTAAATTATGGGTACAAGCACTATAAGGCCGGTATTAATAATACCCGAGCTTAATAAGGCAACTTAAGCATAATTCTCTAATCAAAGAGTTTTTATGAAAAAATGACTTTTAAGCTTTTTGTAGATATAATTTTTAACGATTGTTTTTAACTACTTTAAATATAATAATTATTAAAATATCAATACAGTTCACTAAAGTAGTTCTTTCTCTACGAGGAACCCAACCCTAATTCCTATTAAAAGCTGTTGTTCAGACAAAAATTGATGGTTATGTAATGACTTGCAAACGTCATTTTTGAAATAAATTATGAAAAATAAGTCAAAAAAGGTTTAACACAGGTAAAAAACATTATACATTAAATATATTTAGAATCTCAAAATTATTATTATATGGGGTGCTCCATTTAAAATAGGAAAGTTGACATAACCTTCTTGTAAAGCCGGAAGTGGTAAAACTGTCAAAATATGTCCCCAGCTGACTTTATATTGTTCCTAAGTTTTCAAAATTTTTCTAAGCCTACTTTTAAAGAATTGGATCGCAGCATTTCCCGGTGGGACACCCTGTGCCAATTTTATATTCATTTTATTTATAATTTTCTTTAAAACATTTAATGTATTTTAAAATTTTGTTAACCAATGTTATCAGTAGTTTATTCTTTTCATCCCGCAATTCAAACAAGGCGGTTTATCTGGATTCCCTTTCAACATTCCTGCACGTGCGTGGCATCATCGATCGTCCATCGGCTCCAGTTGCAGACTAGCTAGTTCGAAAATGTCAATTTCATGTCAGAAAACTCTTCAAATTCTTTGTGAAAATGCAAGATAACATAGTGACCACAGTGTGGGTAAGTAATATATGTAAACACAATTAAATCTAGTGTTATATATGGTTTTTGCCGGGTTTCCTTTTTAAGGGCGGTGACCCTAATTCGTTTGCAGGTCCGTATGCGTGTATAATATACAAATTTATTTAACATAAATCCACATATTAATTAAAGTATCTTTTGCAAAATGTTTTTAAATACCTTCATGGTATTTTTAAGAATAACAACTTTCACTAATTTAATATTAAAGCATCTATTAGTCTGGAAACATTTTTAATGCTTACACATGATGTTTTCTAAACGATTAGGAACGTGCGTTTTGCCCTTAGTTTTAAGATAATAAATTTGGTTTAGTGTAACAATTGATGGGTAAAGAATCATTTATAATAAATTTTGCTACTAATATATAGGTGTTGGATATATAAATATAATAGTAAATTTAATAAAATATAGGCAAAGTAAAAAAAAGAGTTTGAATATTACACAAAGGTTTGTGCTGGACAAAGGATTCACTTTAGTAAACCTAAAAATGTTTTAAAATGGTAGTTATGATGAATAATGGGAGTCCGCTAATTGATAGTACATAAAAACCACAGTTTTTTTATATCAAAATATAAAGTTTTAACCAAACATCCCAATATCCAGAAGTTGATAGCAGGGAAGATACAGACTTTCAAAGGGATTTTTAAAATCTATTTTAATATTTTTAGTACCTTTTAATTATTTTGATTATACTTGGTATTTGGGAGTTTTTAAACCATTAATACATGATAATAATTTTTATGTATAAACTTAAGGGCGCTGGCTACAATATTTAATTTTGTTTTAGACGAACCAACTTTTTGTGCTACTCTGAATGTACCATTAAACCAGTAAACTCTTCTATATTTTCAACACAAAAAAGGTATACTACTACTACTCCAAGAAACCTTTTTCGAAATATTTGCGTTTAAATTGTTTAGTGTAACAGAAAAAGCCTTTAACAGCGTATTAGCCACACAAGGGCCTCATCATAAACGAATGTATGTATTTTTCCATATACTTTTTTGGGTGCATTGAACCACTATTTAAATATCTTGAAATTGGGCAAGTATCGCCAGCGCCCACTAGCGATGCGCGATGGTCATCGATGTTAGCTTTTTGACGTAGATGTGGAGAACCAGCTTTAAATGTTGTAATTGTAAACCCTTTCCCTAAATCAAATTAAAAAGTGCCCCAGGTGCTTTTTTTTGGCAAGCCGCTTTATTTCTTGTAAAAGGTTTTTTTTTAAGTAATGTTAACTACTGCAAGCTTCGTTTATCATTGTTCCGCACTAGTGGAGAAAAATACAAAAATATTGAACACATTAGCTAGTCGCAATAAAGGATTTTCATGAAATTTATGTATAAAGAAAATGTTGCCTTGGCTAAACCGACTCAAGAGGTGGTAGAAACACATTCCGCAGACACCAATATTTCCTCAAGAAACAAACTTCTTTAATCTGCTATTTACCTGCAAAATGCCACAACTTGTACATATACCATAAATAATAATAGGTGCAAGTAAAGTATTAGGTAAGATTTTGTTAAAATTAAAAAAAAACAAAGCGTTCTTAACACGTGCCGAAAGTGCCTTTTTCGCACTTAGCTGCAGTTGCGTGCGAAAAAGTAGCACTTACAGCACTAGTTAGAAAATATACTATTTGTTTGTAACCACGGGTTTTTTAGGTCACAAGTGTACACTTTAGCTCATCAGTGACTTATAGGATACTTTAAACTTCCAATATTTAATCATAATGGATATATTATACAGTGACCGCCAGAAATATTGAACCATATGAAAAACTCTTTTATTTTTAATTTCTCAAAAAAAAAAATATATGATAAAAATCTCTGCATACACCGAAACTCGCAAAACACCAATTAAAATTTAAATAGTTAATATTGTATACGAGATAGGTTAAAATTAATGAATATGACACGAGAGAAAACTACCTTTATTTTTAAACTTAGAAAAAAAATATTTAAAAACTTGTTAGGAATTAAAAGTTATATTATATTTTAAAAGCATATAAAAAAATGAAAAAAAAACTAAACTTTTCAATTTACCCAGTATAAAGTTTAAATCAAACTAAATTAAAAGCTGTAAATTATCCGGATTCTATCTAAATTTAAAAAAAATGTCTAAGCTTTGTCATTTGTAAAGTATTTAACTACATTTAGATGACCTAAAAAACAAAAGTAAATTTTCCTTTTTTTGTGTTTTTTTTTATTTTTGGACAATCCACGAAGGCCAAAAGCCTAAATACTAACGTACCGTGGGTGTCTTAAGCAAGGTAAGAGGGAGTTTGTTGAAACGGAATTTAAATACTTAAAGATTTGGGGAGGGGGAAGGAGAGACCTCCGCGGGCAGCCGGTTCCACATTCTAAAAACTTTAGGGATAAAAGAACGAACAAAGTTGGAAGTTCAAAGCCTGTCCAGTTGGACCGTATAGGGATGCATACGCGCGGCACCTCGAGTTTCTCTGGTGGGAACCGTAAGTGGAGGAACTATTCTGGACAATTCGTCAGAGCGGAAGCCATGGAAGTACCTATAAAAAGCGATAAATCCGCCACAGCCCGATGATGGGCAAGAGAGAGAAGCTTTTCTGTAAGTGGGGGATCATTAATGAGACGAATAGCTCTTCTTTGGATGGAATCAAGAATGCTTAGGGTTGTGGGGGACGCCATGCCCCAGTGGTTTAATAAGGCTAAGGTTTTAAAGTTCCTTTTGATTAATTTTCTACATTATTTTTGCCTTTTAAAAAACGTCTTTACATTTTTTAATTTACTATAATATCCTAATTTAGACTATTTCTAAAACTATTTTTAAAACTTCTATGAACTTTTTTCCTATTACCTTAATTCCAATAAAGTTCAATTTTTGAACATTTTAATGGAAAATAGTAAAAATAAATTTTTATGTTTAAAAGTAAAGACGTTTTTTTATGGGAAAAAACAATGTGGGACATTAATTAAAAAGGACTTTATAATTTTAGCCTTATTTAACCACAAAAAAACAAAAATTTACTCATGTTCTTTGAAGTGATTTTTTTGAAAATTAAGGACAATTAGAATAATTTACGGCACTTTATTTAATTTGATCTAATCACTATAGTGGTTAAATTGGAAAAGTAACTTTTACTTCTAAACAAATTTCACAAATAATATATTTTTTAATTAAAAAAAAAAGTAGTTTTCTCCTGTGTCATAATCATTAATTTGCACCTACCTCGTAACGATTTAAACTATTTAAATTTGTGAGTTGTTTTTGTTGTGTTTTGTGAGTTTCGGTATATGCAGAGATTTTTATCAAGAATATTTTTTTTTTAAGAAATCAAAAATAAAAAAGTTTTCCATATGATTCAACATTTCTGGCGGTCACTGTATATTATGTAATTGTTGAAAAACGCTTTAAGTTTAATTGTTATAATTAAGTGATTTTTTTTAGTGGTATTTAAACATTTTTCTTTTAAGAACTGTTATTTAATATTTAAGCTTTATCAAAATAAAATTTTTGTTGAAAACAAAACTTTATCCTTTTACTAAACTTTTCAATTTTCTTTTTTTTTCTCGATGGATCTTTTAAAAGTATCACTTTCAAAGAAATAAAAAGGCCTAAAAAATCCAAAAACAAACTAGGTTATGTATATAAAAAGTTAAAGAAGTCAGCGAGATTGGATTTTTAGTTTTAAAAGTTTAGTTTTTTTTTGTGTCTCGCGTGAAAACAAACAAACACAAAAAAGTATGATATACAAGTCGAACCAAAGAATATTTAAGAAAATTTTCAAAACAAATAGATATTTTAGAAAGGATGACTTATAAATATTCGATTTTTGCACGAAAATAGTCTCCAAAAAATAAATTGTTGTTATCTTTAATTAAAATCTACTAATTTAAAATTTTAGTTCTCGGTTTTTCTCTCCCTTTGCTTCGCGTCGAGAGATAACACAACCTGGACTAAATCTCTAAAGCTTTTGCTGGTATAATAAAGAACTTTTTTACAAAAGGAATGTCATACAAATTGTTATAGTGTTTATGTGACAATCCAAATTATATTTTAGCTAAGTAAGAACGGAAAAACATAAACCATTAATAATAATTTTAATTAACAGGATAGTAACAATATTCTATTTTTCGAGAACAATTACAACAGATAAATATTAAAAACTTTATTCTTTGCTAAAATCAAAATATATTTTTATTTAATGTACGACTCGTTTGTGCGACATATTATTATTTTAAATTTTAAACACAGTTTAGGTAAAAAATAACACTTTTTTCCATCGTTAAAAATGTTCCTAATCGTTAACATGAAGTTAAAGTACTCCATTCTAGTACACTACAGCTTTTTTACACTTTAAATTAGTTTTTGTTTTAATGTCTACTACAATAAACTTAAATATCAATTTATGCAATGTAACAGTAAGCGCGACATCAACTGAACCAAACGGTCAAGTTACTTTTGATTTCGTCATTATTTCTTGTAATTCGTGTGTAACTAGTTTTAAAATTTGACAGTTTGCTAATTAATTTATTAAAAATTATTAAAAATAAATAGTAATAATGAATTTGGAGGAGTGAGAAATGTAAAAGAAATATATACTGTTTAAGTATTATTTCTACAAAAGTTAGAACATACAATTTTCTTAACTCAAATAATAAATCTATAGTTATGAAGAGGATAATATTGTCCTTTGAAAAATAAGAAGGCTATGATTTTTGTTGCAATATAAGGGCTGTGCTGCAAAAATTAGAACTAATAGGTTTAGATAAATAAAACATGTATAAAATGGTATTTTGGGAAATTTTTATACGGTCGGGTCGTGGAAAAAATATAGTATGTAACACATTACGCATAAAGTGTTTTTTTTTACTTATGGAATGGAATTCCCGCACCTGCCTAACGGCTCGTGCTGTCAAACTATCCATTCGTAAAAAAGTATTACTTTATGCAGTTGTTACATAATGACTATTGTTTTTTCTTTTGTTCGTTATTTAATTGTTATAAATGTGTTTATCCCTTTATATGCTACCTTAAAAGCTCCATTTCCTAGAATGAAAGCTATCTTATGTGATAAAATAAATTTAATATTTAAACCTATACATTGTATTTTAAATATGTAGCTAAAAACCAAAACACAGCACATTTGTATAAGATATGTGTATTTCAGGACAGTATTGTTATATAAAGGCCATTTTTATGGATAAGGCAAGAGTGCAAAAGTATTCAAAAAGCTTCATACATTTTGAATTTTTTATTTTAAAAATTAACAGGTTTTTTTAATCATTTTACGAAAATCTGTTTTTTGATCTACACAATAGAATTTTTATACAGCATTCAAAAGGTAACATAAATAAAACAAAATAATGCATAATTGCTATCGCCCTGGTCATCTTAGAGGAAAAAAACAGGAATTATTCTCAGTCGCAGGTCACATCTAATGGTGTGTCCCTTAGGGTAGCCCATCTCTAGAGGGGTAATTTTTTTATATATTTTTACCGGGCCACCCTGTAAAAATGTATCTTTATATTGAAAAATTAAATCAACAAAAATTAAACTCAATAGGACTAGAAAAACACGTGCCGCAAGCAGGTCAAAATATTAGATATAGGTTGGTGCACCAAATATTATATCAATATTTTATTTATCCTAGCTAAGGCGAGGTAGATGGATGTCAGACTGTTTCGTTGCCTGTAATTAAAACATGTATTGCTAAATTAGTCACTTTTAAGAATAAAAATATACCTGACACACTTGCTGTACTTGTACTAATTACTACTGGATAGGTGAAGCAAAGGCTTGTAGTGCCTCCTTTACAGCGTTCAGCCGGAAAGAAACAATACTACAATTTTTTGGCAGTTTATGAAACTCTAATTGACTGGAATTGAAAAAATATTTTTATTGGTTTATGTTATAATATCACAGACTCTAATGTAGGGTATTTTTATGGTGCAGCTTCAATACTGCAAACAACAATTAGAAACAGAAGTTTTGCATTTTTTAAACCCTCTTTATTCATCCTGATGTTGTCTTATTTAAACAATGTAAAGAATATTGGCCTAAATAAGAAAAAATAATTTTAAAACTGGTTTTAATAATTAAACAATTAAACAATAACCTTGAAGTAATAGAGAAATATTGCACAGTGAAATAAGGCCTTATTTTGACAACTTGCGCAGATGCATGGTGACATAAAGACTCCCTTAATAAGGATTGTGCCTGGCTTTATTTATGTTGGTTTTATGTCGTGCCTTATTTTGGTCTTATTTTAAATTCGGAAATGTTTGTGTAACCGAATGGCTGACGACCACAAAATCCAAAGGTTTTTAGAAGTAAAAATACCTAAAACCTTGCTTTTTAAATGTATTTCTGTAATTGTGTCAAAGAAACCCTTTTACACAAAAAAAAATAAAGAAAAAGTACTTAAATTTCTTTTTCTTTTTTAGGTTAATGTTACTGTTAACATGATTTGCAATAACTCTAAATTATGGGTACAAGCACTATTTAAATATGGCCGGTATAAATAATACCCAAGCCTGATAAGGCAACTTGCAATAATTCTCTAATATAATAACTTAGGAGTTCCTAGCAGTACATCACCCCGAGTTAATTACAAAGATTTTTTGTAACTTTCCATTTTTTTTAAAGAAGAATCATCAAATGTGATATTTTATCGTCTTGGTGCATCTCATCATGCTCGTTGGATGTTAAAAGCCGTTTTATGGTTAAAAATAATTTTCTGTTAAGATCAATTTAAACAAACACAATGGGAAAAATTAGCTATTACGGATAGATGCCTGTTTCTCGTAATTATTTATGTAAAAGCCTGGGCTATAGCACTTTTAACAAAAAAGGAGCCATTTCACGACTTTCAGTTTTGGAAAAAAATAATAAAATATTAAAACGTAGACAATAGTGTATCTTAAGCTGCATGGGGTAAAATTCTTAGATGAAAATATTTTAATTTATGTTAGAAAGAAAATGGTAACGGCTTTAAATAAGCCAGCATCAGATGAAGAGGACTTCAAACGACTAATGGTAGGAGAATAAGATCAAATATAAGTAAAAAACAAAAAATTAACGAAGTTATCTCCGATTCTTCGATTTTTTTTTCAAAAATTAAATTTTCCTACAGAAATTTTGGAAAGCGATCTACCAACTTGGAATAATACCGAAAGTTACAGCAAGTGTTGTAAAATTGTGTTGTTACTACAACATGTATTTGCAAAATTAAGTAATTACCAATTTTTTATTTTTATCAGTATTAAAGTTGCTTGCTTTGGTGGGGATGTTTTCATCAAATGAAACCCTTTTAAGGGGTGGCAGCACAAATTTTCAAGAGTTGCCAACCTTAGTGTTCATACTTAGCGAACGTATACTGCCGCACGTTAAAAAACGTATGCGTTCGAATAGTAGTCCATGTAAAAGAAAGCAGGAATCAAATAGCTGTCGGAACGAAGAAAGCATATCGAACAAAACGTATGAGTATCTTTGGCGTATACACCCTTTGATGAAGCGATTTAAAATAAGCAAATGAGATAACAAAAGTAATCGCTATTGCTCCTTTTTCCTTAACTTTAAAGATAGTAAAACCCATAGCACGATGTTTAAGTATAGTACCTGCCATAGATAATTTATTTGTCGGAAAAAACCAGAAGCAAACCGTTAAAAATGCAACAAAATAAAAGAAATATAAATAGGAATTACAAATACTTAAAAACTACTTCGCACAATCGAAATTTGCAGTGGAAAAAAACCCCGGTCCAGTATTAGGGCCAGCACGAGCAATGCAAAAGCAAATTACATCATTAACTACGCTTGAACTAATCAGAGCATTCCTTCATCTCTTTTTAAATAGAGCTAGTAGATAAGACAGACACTGACCATTTATGTTTTTCTACTCAAAAAATCTCGTCGAACATATAAAATCACAACAAAGCAACCATGAAAAATATTAATCCGGTCAAATATAGGTAAAATAAAATATCGGCAAATATTGATGTCTACTTAATAATATGTTTTTGAATGTTTTGGGATAGAAAACGGTTTCTACCGAAACAATATTTGTTAATAAATAAACTTTTATTTATTTTTCTCGCATATTTATATCATACCAGTTAAATTTCATTATTCGTATGACAAAACAAACAATCCGCGGCGCTTTAGAAAAGGTAAACAAATGAAATATTAATGGATTTAACAATACGTAAATACCAAGCCTTTATGGGCTGTTCATTGGGACCTATGAAATTAACCAGAATTACTACTGGTTTCCAAAAATAGCAGCTTTTGTACGCAATAGTATTTAGTGACTTTTATTTCGAGAAGTTTAAAACATGGTCATTATTAAGGCAACTAAGGACTACACACAGCATTATGGTTTTAATAATTAAATGTTTTTCCAGTTAATTAACCATAAAATGGCACAAAAATTAAATAAAAATTTAAAGAAAAACAAAGGTTAAACAAGTGACTTATACCAAAAATATCTTTGTAGTAATGTTTTCAACAGTTTATTTTTGACAAGCTAAAAAATACGGTTAATAAGCATTATCGTTTGCATAATCTTCCAATTTATTTTATAGGATTAGATAAAAAGTAGCTAATTTAGTTATTTTACAAGTACTTTAGAGCTGTCCTAAGGATAAAAAGACCTTGATTTCACTTTAGTGTATTTCACCTTTAGGTTAATTGGTGACCTCCAAGGTTTTTGGGTCACTTTTTTAGGCTGTAAAAACAATTATTTAATTTAAGTTTGTAACCAAATACATATGTGTGTGTGTCTTTAATTAATGCAATAAAACTGTATATCGGGAAAAATTTATGGCAAATAGTGAAAAAAAAACTTTTATATTTTTATCCTTTATCAATTAAGAACATAACGTCAGCGATACCGTAAAACTACGCAGGTAAATAAGAAAAAATCGAAAAGTAGGTTTTAAGGTATAGTCTGTTTAAAGTTTTATGCTATGTCTGTATAATCTACTAATAAAATAAGCCCTTAAAAATAAAATTATCCCTTGCAATAACATGATTAACCACAATTTACGGAAGTCAAAGGAACGGCGCGTAATATTAGGCATAGTAAAAACATTTTAACAGCGCAAATTCGATACCCTTTGAAAATAATACAAAAAAAACATTCAAAATGCCGGGATAGAAATCAATTTTTTTGGCCAAAAAGCAACTTCGAATTTTTATCGGCTCATGCTGTGTATTTCAAAGTAGATACTCCAAACTACATGTACACAAAAATTATAAAAGGATTTAACGACTTCTATTAGGGTAATAAGAAACTTAAAAATGTATTTTAGGAATAAATGAAAATCATACAACTAAAAATGCTTAAGTATTAAATGAAAAGCGTTTTAGCTTTGTCAAAAAAATTGCAATAATTTATATTCTTACCCATGTAAACATAAATATACAAAATTTAATTTACTAAGTTTATTATTAGCCCAGTTTACTAAAAAAGTAAAAGAATTAAATTAATAAGAGCTTTCGTTGTGTTTTCGTATAAAGTTTCGCGAATTCTCGTTACTTTTGTCGACTTTGTTTACTATTTAATTTTTCAGTTTCTGTAGTAACAATTGCCTTGGTACTTTTTTCTACTTCTACGTGTAAGAACAGATACAAGGTTTTTTTTATAATTTACAAGGTTGTCCATTTTAAAAGTTAATATTTTTGTCCTACACTGTATATCTAAGATAAAATAATTTTGATTAAAAATATGGATTCTACAGAATCTACCCAACAAAACAGTGTTTTTATTTATTTTATACGTTAAAAAATGAATAAAGTTAAGGAGATGTAACTTTATTACGCTTCTAATGACAATTAAAAATTATTCTTCAAATTTGCATGATCATATTTTTGAAACTAATTAAGATAGACACATCAAATGTAGTAGTTTTTAAGGGTTTTGAAAAGATCTTTTGGTGGTGATATAATACACAGGATATTCCACTTAAAAACCATTGTCGTACCCTGTATATCCTATGAGATAATAATCATCCGATTACTGATTAGAAAACTACCGAATTAACCAAACAAGCTGATATTTTGGGTAATTTTGTACAATAAAATATAAGCTATTAGGGAGGTGTAAATTCATAATAACATATAATAAGTTTTAGGTTCCCAAAAACCATCTGGATTAATGTATAATATTTTTTTCAATATTTTTCCCGTAAAGAGCACCTCATTTTAAGTTAGATTGGTAAGTTTCAGAATTTTGGCCAAAAATCTAATTTTTATTCCATAGTACGATAGCCACCTGGATCAAGCTGCATATCATAAAAGTAGTTAGCAAAGGTGGCCGCGAAGACAGGCATGCCAATTTATTTGCTTTAAACTTTTTTGTGTTTTTTTATCAAGGAGTTCCAAATTTACATTTCAAAACTGTTCCTTCTATACTTTCACAATAAGACCCTGCTCTCCCAACTTCCGGTAATCGTTTTATTGGTCTATTTTAAGGTGTTATTTTTATTAGTAGATTATGCCGACGAAGCTTATTTCGCTAAAAATTCTATACGCGCACATACGACGGCATCGGACGCACGGTACGAATCGGAAATTTAGTGAAATTAAATGACACAGGCACATTCAAGTCATGGGTAAGGCTGTGTTTATGTCGGAGAGATTTTAAGGGAGGTTGGCAGAGCGGCTTGACCGAAGCATCCCTATGTTACTGAACTATAAGGTGATTTTGTTGACCCGCGCTGCTAACCTCGGTCCTCGTCGCTCCGTCATAAACACACACTTAGTCATGGGTGAATCTTAAAAGATAGCGCTTTTTTACCGTGGGTTGAAATCCCTCTGATCTCTGATCTGTATCGCACATATGCTATATTTCTGCGGGATTTTTTAACATCGTCCACATACATGCGCGGATTCTTTTAATTCTACCGAGTATATTTTTTTGATCCGGACCGTCTATTCGATGCAGTTGTATGTGTGCTATATGTGTACCTTTAGCGCTAATAATTTGTTCAATTTATTGCGCACCTTTGTGCGAAAAATCTCCCAAATATTTTTCTAATATTCGCAATATTTAAACAAAACGTAGTTCTCGCATTTTTAAATAAAGCATGTTAACATAATGTATGGACATAACCAAGTATCTGAAATCTATATTACATAATATAATCTGGCCTAACTGTAATATATTTTAATCAAAAATAAACTCCTAATAGGCTATTGTTTATGTAACTTTTAAAAGGAACTACATTGGTAAAGGGTTTTATTATTTTTTATGCTAAGTAGATTCCAACTATTAAATAAACCGCGGGGTGCTACCATTTGAAGGGGTGCATTTTTGAGAACGAGTTAAAAACAGCCGCTTTTCACTTTTTTGAGGTTAAGTCGAATACTGCGCACTTTTCCAAGTGGTAGTCAATAGAAAAGTTGTAGAAAGTTAGATTTTTCATCGAATAACGCTTTTTAAATTAATAAAAGTAATTTTTGACTAAAAATATATTTAAAAACGAAGCAAAAAACACAAAAAAGGCGTGTTTTATTTTTTCTTGTATTTTGCACTTATAACTTTTTTCCCTAGGGGTTTAGGTGTAGGAATTGGGTTTATAGAAGAAAAACCTTTATTCTTTCTTTGCAAAATGACGCTAAGTAGAAGTCTTTAGTGTTTATAGTATTCGAGAAACGATTTTTTAACGTTTGTCACTCACACCATTTTTTAGCAATTTTAGGTATTTTTTCACGAACAATGTTCTGTAACTCATTTCTATAAAGTTTAAGGTATAGGCAATGGTATGTAAAAAAAACAATTATCTTTAGAATGATCTATCGTACGAGGCTCTAAGACTATAAGTAAGTAGGATATGGTTACTCAAGTATTTCTACTTTCAACGATATCTAACATTTACGCATATCTTTTAAATTTCTTATTATATCTTTTTTCCTTCTACATTAAGGTATATGATGTAAAATAAAAAAGAAAGCATAATACCTTATCTTTAAAATGGTGTATTGTAAAAATGCTGAGGTAAATTCTTAACAAAATATGGTTAGTCAAAGTGTGATCCACTGCAACAATTTTTGATAATTTTTACGTAAGTTTTCTAAATTTCTCGTTATAACTTTTTTCTTTACATTTGGGTGTATATGTAATTTTCAATTTTAACATCTCATTTCTTTCTCAGCTTTACTATCTTCTTCCAAAATCTCAGTTAGAGTTCTAGCAATTGATACTTAAGCACTTGTTGCAGAAAATGGATCAATTAATACCTAAATTTCTGCAACCACAGCTTTTGTAAATGTGCTATTTTTTTCAAGCAAAACTTGGTGGATAGTAAAAAATAAAATTAATCCATATTTTCCATTTTAATACTTATATGTGACTAAAAATAGTAACCTTGGCTGAAGAGTCATATTTAGAAATCGGGTTTGTTGAAATTATAAGAAATTATCGGTTTTATGCACATTTAAACAATGGCCGTGGGTAATTTTGTGTGGGTATGAGAGTGACTAATATCCGTGGGTAATATGATCATATTACCTGTTTAAAATCATCATTAATAACGTATACAATATTAAACCAGCGTTGAAAAAAATACGTAAGTTTACGTAAAAATTAACGAAAATCGTTGCAGTACATAGATAACTTACATTTGGATCTGCAGTTCCAAGCAAAGAAAATATAAAGGATTAGGAGCCAAGAAGCATTTGTTGGATTTTTACGACCTCGCGCAGTAAACAAATGGACGGGTGAACGAACATGCGCATCTTAAAAGCCGTGGCAAAATTCAAACACCGGCCACCCGTACCCTCCGTCCGCGGTCTGACCGTGACGCTCATTGGCCACCGTACTCCGAACAGAAAACCAGAACGCCATCGACAAACTCGTTCCGATAATGCAGATAGTCTGTTTGTCGCCAGACGCGTTCACCCTCGATTTTCTTGCGCACAAACTCGTTAGTGGTAAAAAAGGTGTGAGTGAAAAACTTCAAAAAACGTTTTTCGAATAATATAAACACTAAAGACCTCTACTTAGCGTCATTTTGTAAAAAAGAATGAAGGTTCTTTTTCTATAGACCAAATCCAAAAAAAAAAAAAAAAAACTTTAAAAACGCGCTTGTTTTGTGTTTTTGCTTCGTGTTTTAAGCATATTTTTGTTAAAAATAACTTTTTTTTAATTCAAAAAGCGATATGCAATGGAAAATTTAATTTTATAAAAATGTTCTGTTGACTACTACCCACCTGAAAAAACGTAGTTTTCAACCTAACCTCAAAAAACTGAAAAGGGGCTGTTTTCACCTTGTTCTTAAAAACGCACCTCTTTAAATATTAGCACCCCGCGGTTTTTCTATTAGTTGGTTAGTCATATGTCATTGGACTATTGACATATAAAATAATAAAACCCCTTTAACGTTGTAGTTCCTTTTTACCCTCTTTTTGTACATACTTTTTATTATCAATTTTACAAAACTACAAAAACGTTATTCTTTCTAAAAGGCATCAACATCAGATTTTAAATTTGGTCAGTCATCTACGAGGTCTAACCAAAAATGTAATTTTTGCTCAATAGTAAAGTTCCTGTATTTTTGATAATATCAAAAATTGTTATAAAAAAGATATTTAGAATTAGATATAACTTCTAAATATGCAATTTTGTTTATTTTCGAAAATATTCCTTATTTGATTTTCTTTTTCTGCAATTACCGAGAAAATTAAAGTTTCTACATTAGTGCATTGTATATTGTTCTTGTTATAATAACAGTTAACTTAAAAAGTTTATTTAAAATTGTTTAATAAAATAAAAATTAGGAAATGTATCGCAATAATGTTCAAATCTAAACTTTTACAAATATCGCAAAAAATATTTTTTTTGCAAATAAACACAATTGAATGTTTAGAAGTAATTTTTAATACTAAACAACTTTTCTATTTAATAATTTTTGATATCACAAAAATACAGACTTCTTTACTCATGAGCAAAAATTACATTTTTGGCTAAACCTCGTAGATAACTGGGATAATTTAAAAAGCTGATGATTTAATTTTAGGATTTGGACCATGCAAAACTTTTTATAAGATATTTACTTTTTTAATAAAATTAATTATAAAAGAGGGTTCTTATATGACGCCAACTTACGTAGACACACTGTATATTAAAGCAGAAAAGGTTAAACAGCGCAAAACCATTGTGTTTTGGAGCGTCCTGTAAAATTTGGTTTCTTGCAAATATTTGGTTGTGCTGCCCAAAAATAAGAGTGTTCTAATTAAAATAGTATATATTAATTTTTGTAGGCCATGATAAAGTTATTCTTTGACGTGAAATTGAAGCCATATCCATTTAAGATGGATTACCGTAGCCATGACGAATAATTTGTAACCTAATTATCATTCTATTACTTTATTAGGGCATCCGGATGACCTAGATTTTAGTCAGCAATGTTGTTAATTAGAAAGGAATATTTAAAGAAAAAGATTATTAGCTTAATTTAACGCATAATTATCTATGTAATTTTAATGTCTGCCGCCTTGAATTCACAGCTTGCGATATCAATATAATTTGATTTGATATTTTTGTAGCGAGAAATAAATGTTAATTTGTGTTTGTTAAATCTGACATAAGTATTTGTAAAGATGGTTTTTTTACTGAAAGAAAAATATAACTATTACTAAAATTACAGAGACACACAGCGTTTAATGTACAGTATATCCCATGATAAATTTTACATGAGAACAAAATAAAACTATTAAAAAAACGCGTAAAAGTACATTTTTTCAATTGTGGGATGGTCCGCTCTGGCTCTCAACGACTCAAATATAAAATATAATTAATTTATTTATTTTTAAATCGGCATTCTAGCAAAACTAGTCGTATAAACCCAAACTACCAAATTCAAAATTGTATTCTAATTTGCATTATACAGGACGAGTTATAACTAAAAATATAAAAAATAGCCAAAAGAGTACTTTTATTTTTAAACAAAAAATAAAATGTTATTAGTTGATGCTATAAAAAATTGCGTTTTTTGCCGAAATCTAAAGATAAGGCGTTAAAGTATAAAATAGTTTCTTGTCAATTTTAGTATACAGTGACCGCCAAAGAGTTGGCACCTCTGCTTACCGACTAACCTTAAATTTTATAATGACATTTTGGTCATGGGCGTCGGTTGGGCAGATAATTAACAAAAATTAAATTGAAAGGTTAAAACGTGAGGTTAGTTCATATATAAAATAAGTTGTTTAAAGAACTGTTATTAAATTTATTTTTTGGCCGATAAACAAAATTTGATATAAATATGTTTAAAAAATATAAAAAGACATTTTTTCCAATATAAATCGGTCGGATTTGCCAAGTACTCTAAGTGTGTACACCTATTTTTATAAGTGCTTTATTGTAACTTAAAAATTTAAACAAGAAAAATAAGTTTTTTAAAGTGTTTATCATTTGCCTTAAAGCCTAGTTATGTTGCAAATATATTTGGAATAAAATGTAAATTATCATTTTTGAATCAGTAAGAGCTTAGAATATTGGATGCGTGACTCAAGTTTAATTAAATATAAAAAAAAACTCCTTTACAAAACTGGTAATGTTCATAGTTATTTACTACATGATCTTTTTGTCGTGGCATTCTACATTTTGAATAAAATATATAATGCATTAATTAATTGCAATAAAGTAATACATTATTTAATTCTAAGAAATTATTTAATTTTCTTTTTATTGTCAAACATGGGAATAATACAAAACAACAATTTGATATGTACGTTATGTATACAACAAAACACAGGCACCAAAAAGCGTTTAAACTTTCACGCATGATTTAATTTTTAAATATTAATGTCAAAACAATATTTAGTACAAAGTCGATTTGCAAATTTTGTTAGTTTTCTGTTTATGTTTATTGAACAGAATAAATAAAATTTAAATAAACACATTTATGCGTTTGCCATCTCTTTTATAAAACCGATATTTAAGTAAATAAAAAAAATAATAAAAATTACTCATTTTAATAAAAATATTTTTAATAGTTTTAATAAATTTTTACCTTACAGCTTTCAACCTAAACTTTTAAAAACTGCTGTTTAAATTTTATATAATTACTATTTTGTAAAAAAGTGAGGCAAATACCCCTTTATTTGTTGTACAACAACTACTACTTTACCGCACTAGTGCTGTAAAGTAAGAATTCGTGCCAACATAGATAGCAACATTTAAGGAGAGAGAAAAACAATCTCTAAGGCCTCGGGCACGATAACCAGCGTCAGCGTCGACCGGCTGATTTAAAACACAAGTTCTTTTATTCTCGCATAACGATCAAAATCAGCGCACTCACATTTTACGCTTAACGCTGGTCGCTGACGCTTCATAACGTGTCAGAGTCCTAAGTCGGACAATTAGAACCACCTGTTTTGGGATTTTATATTATGCGCACAAAAAAAAGCAGGATTTGTGCATTGCGCATAACACAAAATCCTGCAAAATAGTACTATATTCAGTTGACAGCCAAACTGGTAAAATTGTGCAAAATATTGATTTGATAATAACAAACCACAACCAAAATTATATCTGATATTGGACGTGTTTGCCATTTATTCTTTTTCTTTATAAAATGTTGATACAAATAAACGCTTAATTTTTAGCACACTAGTGCTTTATACAAAAATAAATTGAAAATTTAAGGGGCTTGCTCGCTCGCTAAACGTATCACAAGTTATATGTGTTTGCCATTTTTAATGAGGCGCGGCGTATGACAACTGTTTCTTTTTTCTTCTTTATCCTTACTAAATTTCTCTTTAGTACAGGAAATGAAAGCATTTTACCTGACAATTCTTTGGTCCTGCATGGATTGACTTGAAATTTAAACGGAAAGTAGAGGATAGCCCAAGGATCAAAACCTATATCGAACCGAAGGGCGCCAAAATCCTAGGGGTGGTTGCCACACACCCTAGGGAGTGGAATTTTTTATTACATTTTAACAACGAAAGTCGATTGAAAAAGTGATTCTAAGCAAAAATATTCTTTACATTTTTTTGTAAAACTAATACTACAAGTTATTCGCGATTAAAAGTAATCATTTTTCGACAAAAAACGACGTTTTTAATGGGATTTTCGCGAATAACTCAAAACTTCTGCATTTTAACAAAAAAACTGTAATAAGCAAAATTGTAGGTTTTATATTTATTATAATTTTTATACGACCAATACGAACAAAAATGCGGCGTGTTAATGATTACCTTTTTTCTCTAAATGTAAAATTTGATGGATTTAAAGTAATATAACGGGAAAATGCTGCATATTTTAAAAAAACTCATAAAATCTTTTTTGACAGAACCAAATAAGACCTTTTTTTCTTAAAAAAGGTAGTTTCTACCATAAAAAATTACGTGAGTTATGATAAAAATTAGGCCAGTATCTAATTTTTTTAAGAAAAAATAAATTAAGACAAGCCTCTAACCACCTCTAATTAAAATTGACCTTTACCCCTTTGCAGTTCTCTTTAAACATGTATTAATAATACATCTAAAAAGTTTGACCAATCTTAAATGCCTCATTTCAGGAAAATTTAAGCTTAAAGTGAAAAACAATTATTTACAATTTCATATTTTTCACCCTTTTTTATTGAGTAACTCCGAAAATACTGAAGATAGGAAAAAACTGGTTTAGTTTCAAATTGAAAGTTTTTAATAACCAAGATTTTTTAAGTAGGTTTTTGTCAAGTGAATATTTGGCGAGATATGGTGGTTTAGAACCCTGTTTTTTCGAACGAGCACCTAAAAACTCTACCAGAAACTTTTATAAACAACTTTCTATCATTAAAAATAAAGGACTTTAAAAAACGAATCAATTTTTCTTTAAAAAATTCGAATAGGCCACTTCGAAGCATAAAAAACTACATAATATTTTTAAAATTAGGGATTCTAAAATGGTTTAATTTCTTGGACTTCTTAACAATACATATATTAGGAGAATTGCTGAAGATAAAAGGTCAGCTTTAATAAGGGGGTAGTTAGAGGCTTGTTTTATTGATTTTTTCGTAGAAAAAATCAGTAACTGACCTTGCTTTTATCATAACTCACCAATTTTTACGCTAAAAACTTTTGATTCTTTTTAAAGAAAAGTCTGATTATGAACTTTAAAAAAGATTTTTTTTAATTTTTCTCGAAAAATGCAGCATTTTCCTGATATTTAACTTTGAACCTATTAAATTTTACATTTGACGACAAATAGCTAACACTCCATATCTCAATTTGTATTGGTCGTAGAACAATTATAACAAACTCATTTTGTTTGTCTTTTAAAAACTTACAATTTTGCTTTTTACAGTTTTTTGATTAAATGCATAATTTTCGAGTTGTTCGCGAAAAACCCATTAAACCGTCGATTTTTTCGTCGAAATATTGTTACTTTCAATCGCAAATAACTTGAAAAATATTAGTGTTATGAAAACAAGGTAAAGAACATTTTTGCTAAGAACTATTTTTTTAATTGATTTCTGTAGTTAAAATGTAATAAAAAATGTCACCGCATCCACCTCTAGGGTTTTGGCGACCTTCGATTTGATATAGGTTTTAATCTTTGGGCTATTCCCTACCTTCTGTTAAAATTTCAAGTCAATCCATGCACCACCAAAGAATTGCCAAGTTTCACCGTTTTTAGAGCTTCATTTCCTGTACTACTTTTTTGCTTGAAAATTATTAGTTGCAATCCAACATAATAAAATATCCTGTTAAGGCTTTGTATATTTTAATACCAAAGGGGTTAAAATGTTAATGTTATGATAAGTTAATTTTCTAACATAATTTACTAATTAATACCGAGCGGGTTATCTTATATATATTTTGGCCAGGTATTATTTAAAAATATGAAATATAACTCCGATTGACATGATTTCTGGGTCTGACTTTTACATATTAAATTTTAGTTTCTTCTACGCCAAAACTATGGATACAGTGTGGTCCATTTAGTATGCAACAAATGGAAAACGTTTTTATTTGCAATTTGTCAGAAAATTTTATTCTTCATAAAAGTTGGTGGATGGTCCGAAACTATATTAGCACTAGTTAGTTTTATTAAAAGTTTTATGGTATACAGGGTAGGTCAAAAAATTAAAAAATGTTTAAGAACAACAGTACCCTTATTTCTAAAAATACAAACAAATGTTAAATAAAAAGTGTTTTAGAATTAAAAGTTAGGCACAAATACCAAATCTTGGCCTCCTGTTTAAGTTTTTATTTATTTTTTTTTTAATTTATCTGTTCTACACATTCATAAAAATTTAAAACAAAATGTTACAAGGTAAATAAGGAATTTTTATACGCATTTTATTATTTATAGTATATATATATATATATATATATATATATATATATATATATATATATATATATATATATATATATATACCTTGTAACAAACTTAAAGTTAGCGTTAAGCTAAAATAATATAAATGTAGTTCAATTTTACAAATTTGCTTTGATTTGATTGAATTTCTATAAGTCAGTTAATTGGAACTGCTTTAAATAAATATTAAATCGGAATAATTAAAATCTGTATCATACAGGGTTAAGTCAAAATTATCAAAAAAACATAAAAATTTGAATAGGAAGCCATGACTTGGTATTTAGGCATAACTTTTGATTCTAAATAACTTTTTTATTTAACAATTTGTTGTATTTTTAAACATAAGGGTACTTTACCCATAAGCAGTTTTTGCTTTAATTACCCTGTTGGGCACCGACCGTAGTACCGTAAGGTAGGAATACAATTTATTAATAAAAGGGTAAATCTTATTAAAGAATTCTATGGCCCGTACATTTCTGGTCGAAAATGTTCATGTCCTTATCTGACCCAGGTAGACAAAGGAATTCTGGTCGAAAATACGCCCGCCGCTACTACTGGCAAAACTTCTACCTGCTCCTACCTTAATAAAACCAACAAGATGGTATTTCAGCGATAAGAATTAGTTAGGTTAAAGTAAAAAGTAAAAAACTATTTTTGATTTATATGTAAATTAAAGGTTACAATTGAAGATATGTTCTGTAGTTTGGCGAATTCATTTAATAGATGGTATTTATTTGGGTACACGCCAAAATAAAATTGAAAGTACTAAAAAACCAAAAAATATTAAACAAGTAAAAAGATAATTAAAAATCGACGTTTCGGTGGCAAATCTGCCACCGTTGTCAAGATAAATGTAATAAAAATAATAAAAATAAAAACTTACTATTATTTAGGTTTTAAAATTCACTATTTTTCTGTTTTTTGGGATATTCTGAAAATCTGAAAAACTTTGACATTAAATGTCAAAACATGTTTGTTTGGTTATAGTGTCATAGTGACATAGATAACTGGTTGCTGGTGTATTGATTGTTTATTTTACAAAAAGGTGAATAGTTAGTTAATTTTTAGTCTTCCTGAAGATACTTCAGTATCAAGCAAAGGCAACCAAGTGTTATTTAAATTAACTGAAATTGATGCTACACAATTATCTTTATTTAATAATATATACGCACTTTCTTTGATTTTGCGTTTTTAGAACAAGTTTCCTTTGCTAAAATGCTCGAAGCATCCCAGTTTATTCTATCTGCCAACACGCATTTGATAACAATCATAGAATAAACTGGGATGCTTCGAGCATTTTAGCAAAGGAAACTTGTTCTAAAAACGCAAAATCAAAGAAAGTGCGTATATATTATTAAATAAAGATAATTGTGTAGCATCAATTTCAGTTAATTTAAATAACACTTGGTTGCCTTTGCTTGATACTGAAGTATCTTCAGGAAGACTAAAAATTAACTAACTATTCACCTTTTTGTAAAATAAACAATCAATACACCAGCAACCAGTTATCTATGTCACTATGACACTATAACCAAACAAACATGTTTTGACATTTAATGTCAAAGTTTTCAGATTTTCAGAATATCCCAAAAAACAGAAAAATAGTGAATTTTAAAACCTAAATAATAGTAAGTTTTATTTTTATTATTTTTATTACATTTATCTTGACAACGGTGGCAGATTTGCCACCAAAACGTCGATTTTTAATTATCTTTTACTTGTTTAATATTTTTTGGTTTTAGTACTTTCAATTTTATTTTGGCGTGTACCCAAATAAATACCATCTATTAAAGGTTACAACACTCACTTGTAATTCTCGTGAAATAGTCTTGTCGAATATCATTCGAGAAAAAAATTTTGAGGCAAAATATTTTTCTCTTTTTTTCACTTTGGTAATTTCGCTCATGATATTTAATCAAAACCACTTGCTTGACAGCTCGTGGTTAGTTCTGGTAAATATTCCAGACTTATAACACTTGACCTACAAATTTAAATCAATTAAACAACCCAAATATTTTCTGCAAGATTAACTTGGCAAATATTTTTATGGACAATAATAATAAGAAAAACACACAAGCGCTTCGCAGTCTCTTATTTTTGATTTTAAAATTTTAAACCGTGGACTGCTGTGCGGTCTTGTGTTTTTATTAAATTTTTGTACATTCAACTATTTTCCAAGAAAAATCCTGCTCAAAATATGTTGGATAGTTTAATCAATAGAATTTTAAGGTTTTGTGATATAATATACGATATGAATATTCACCTTTATTTTTGCTTACAACCTAAAATTAGTGTAATAACGTTGTTGTTAATTTGATATTCATCCATAAAAAGATAGTTTTTACGTCATTGTTAGATGACACTTTGTAATTAATTGTGGTGTTTATGCAATGCATGTTAATACGTTTCATTTGTTTGCACAATATTTAATAACTACCTGTACCTAATACGAAGTAATTTTAATTAGATATGATTACGTAGTTTGTCTAAAAACTGCAGATGCCTAGTATTTTGTTGATAGCTTAGCTACTTATTGAAATCAATACTCGCTGAACGCAGTGGCGTAGCTGGGCGTAGGTGGTGTGGGCGAGCGTCTACGACCTCGCACTTAAAGAATCTCGCAAAGGGCCCTAAATCTTATTATGATGGAAACCCAAACCCAAAATGTATCTTTTTCCTCCAACTTAGTGTACCTAGTCTGGATGAGTCGATAAACTGTGTTTTTTTTCATTACATATACACAACAACATGTTTATGTAAGGTAAGCACTAAGAAAGCTTAATAATAAAGATAGATGTAAATAACCACGCAAAACGGCTAGCTAATACGACTTCGCCAACTTCTATAATTGAGGATTGTCTTTTCAAAAGGGCACTTATTAAATTAAATTTTTGTTTTTAATTTTTTTTGAATTGCTTTATTTTTATTAAAACGCACAAATTCTTTACTTTAAATTAAATTGTTTGTTTTATTTGTCTTTGATATACCGTTTTGTGTCAGAATAAGGTAAAAAATGTGTGCTTTTAAAATAAATAATGGGGTTAAGCAGTAAATTTAAACAAAAAAAAATTAAATATATTTCCTTTTAAAAAGACATTTCTCAATTGGACCACCCTCAAAACCGTCTGATTGGTGTCAACCACGGTCTCAAAGTTTAACTGCCGGTTTTTTATCGGCAAACTGCAGGGCCATACGCAAAAGTTATTTTTAGGCTTTTTGTACGCGCCACTTTCAGTAAATAACCCATATTTAAAAGGTTTTCGTAAGGGGGGAATTTCCACCCGTTGCAATCCCCCTGCGTAAGGCTCTGGGCAAACATCAACCCAACAGGAATACTGAATTTTGTTATTCTTATGTTTAGTGGTATATTAACTCACAATTACCTTTCGGCTATTTTTATATTCTAAACGATAATACGAGTATAATTATTAATAAAGTAAAACCTATCTTTAAAGCTATCCGCATAATAAAAACAACATTCATCAGAACGCTCTTAATCTGTAACCGCAAAATGTTTTTTTTTAAAGATCGCAAATTTTGTTATAGTTTTAACATTTTTCATTGTTAGAAATACACAACCTTTAAGTTTCTTATCCTATACATCTATTTTAGAACATATTTATGCAGAGCCACGCCGTCGCCTGCTTATCATTTATCTCAAAATATTACTTTGTTTATAAATAACACAATAAACTATTCTATAAATTCAAATATAAACAAGGTATATGTATACAGAGTGTAAAAAATGTTGTTAAAAAAATAGGGTATATTCTACATCAGAAAATATAAAGAAAAGGTCATATAAACATGTGTCCAAGAATGTTTTTATTTCCCAGATAGAGGGGGTTAAACTTGTACGGAAAAAAATTTACATATTTTAAATATTTATTACTCAATTTTGATAAAATTTGGCAATGCTTTTTATGACATTAAGGAAATAATTTATCACTACCTTAAAAAGACCAGTGTGGTCTCGAGAGGCAACTGAACGAATATTTGTAACAAAACAAAACGGTATGTCACTGACTTGTGTACATGTGTGTAAAATATTTGTGCTTTCTCTAAATTAGGTAAATTAAAATACAGCTTCGTAAATTATTTTGTATCTTGCTTAGTTTAGGAGTTTAGGGATAAAATCTACCTAATTAAATGTTTTTAGACCATAAAAGGACATTGCGGGAATTTTTTCTTGAAAATATTAGGTTTTATAATGTTTTATTAGCAGTTATGTACCAACAACAATAAATACTTATTTAAATAGGTTTATACCCAGTCTAAAAAATTTTACTAAAATGAGTGTTTTCGAAATGTAATAGGTTTTTGAAGACTTAGACACCCTGTATCTTCAGAACAAAAACTTTTTGGGTCCATGTTTAAATAAACTTTTTTACATTTTCAATAGAAGAATCTGCCCTTAATTTTTTTCACCACCCTCTGTAACACCATGTATATTACTAGTAAGTCGTAACAGGCATTAGTTTTGCAAAGGACATAGGGATTTAACTTATTTTTAAAATAAGATTCATATGACTGAAGAAAACGGTCAAAACTGACCAAACCAAAAAAAATAGACATAAATACCAATAAGTCAACAAAATGCATATAAGTGGTTTTTTTTTAATTCTTTTGTTGTTTACACATTTTGTAATTGTTACGTTAAATCTTGACAACCCTGTAGTTTTAGTTGTGGAAATATAAATTCCAGCCGTTATAGATTTTTTTAAAATCCGTATTTATATACAGTGTGTCCAAGATAAGGATCCTAAGCATGGGAATCTCAGTACCTATTAGAGATACAGCTTAGGTTAAATTAGGAAAAAGTTGTGTTTTTTAAAGCTTATTTACATGCCGTTTAAAAACTTGAATAATTTTCATGGCCTGCTGAGATATTTGGCAAAACGAAAATTTGACTATATCGACTTTATTTTTTTCTGACTTTATTTGAAAAGATATAAAAACCAATAACACTTTTTCATTGGCACTTTTAGTTACTACATGTGTATTTTTAGATTTTATACCCGACGTTTCGTTTTCAAGAAACCATCATCAACTTTATTTTTTATATGGCTCGAAAAAAAGTACCTCCTGTATCTGATCCCATTTTTTATTACAAATTTAACGATGTATCACATGTTATATTTTAATTTTTAGTTAAAAGAAAATTGCATTTTTTCTATTTTTTAAAGTTATTTTTAAGTAGGCCTTGCAAACAAATGCTTGGACGTTAGTACCTGTTACCGTATCTGTAACATAATTTAATATCATTATAAAAAGTATTTGTCCTTATTACCCTGCTTGTCGAGTTGTTGTTTTTAGAGCAATTGTTCTTATTGTTACTGTTGTCTCTATTATTGTTTATTGGTGAATAGCTAATATCTTATTGTATTATTACGGTCGAATATGCAGGATGGCCATTATAGCCATGAAGATAAGTTTGACATGCTAACATGCTACATTTTGTGCTGCAAAAATAAATGAAGGTATCATTTTTGCAGTTAATGAATTATAGTTAATACATGGACCTGGTATTTTAGTTCCTAAAATTCCACACCACATATTAAACCCAAAACGTTCTTGATGTTTCGATATTTTCTTAACACGCGGATTTTGTTGAGCCTAGTAATGCGTATTGCGTATAGAGACAACAGTAACAATAAGAACAATTAATTGCTCTAAAAACAACAACAGGACAAACAGGGTAATAACGACAAATACTATCTTATAATGATAATTAATTATGTTGCAGATACGGTAACAGGTATTAACGTCCAAGCATTTGTTTGCAAGGCCTACTAACTTTAAAAAAAAATTGAAAAAATGAAATTTTTCTTTTAACTAAAAATTAAAATATGACATGTGATATATCTTTAAATTTGTAATAAAAATGGGATCAGATACAGAGTGTACTTTTTTTGAGCCATATAAAAAAATTAAGTTGATGATGGTTTCTTGAAAACGAAACTTCGGGTATGAAATCTAAAAATACCATCATATGGTAGCTAAGAAGTGCCAATAAAAGGTGTTATTAGTTTTTTATATCTCTTCCGATAAAGTCAGAAAAAATAATTTATTTCAAACTTTCGTTTTTGCCAAGTATCTCAGCAGGCCATGAAATTTTTTAAAGTTTTTAAACGGCATGTAAATAAGCCTTAAAAAACACAACTTTTCCCTAATTAAACCTAAGCTGTAACTCCAATAGGTACTGAGATTCCCATGCTTAGGATCCTTATCTTGGACACACTGTATAAAGCCTTTGTTTATAAATAATTGATAAATCTGTAAATAGAACATTACAGCTAGAATATGTTTAGAATTTAACGCAGAATAAATAAAATGGATATGTTTACTGTATATTTTATTTTAAAAAAGGAAGTTTTTATTTCAGGTAGAACAGAAAGAGCCAAAATTGTCAAAATATTTTTGCCGTATGTGTTTCAATGATCTTACAATGTTGCCAAATTTTCATAATTTTCCAAAGCCCACAATTCTAAAATCCCTGTATTTAACATAAAAAGTTTAACTTTAATTTTTTTGCAAAAATACTATTAAAAATCTGAGAAAATTAAACTGGGACACCTGGTACATACAATTTTAATGACTGCAATAGACTAATATGGGGAGTGTTTCTGAATATGTATGTTGACCGAGACGTGTCGTCATGAGCAGCAATGTTTGAAATTAATTAAATTGAAAAAACGCACCGCCGAAGCTCTTGTTATATCGGATAATACTTTTTGTTTATAAATAAAACAAAAATAGATAAGAGGATTTTTGTTGACTTTGTGCTTATTCCTGTTTAATATACAGTTATAAATTAGACATCACTTTGTTGCATTGTAATACCTAAGGTAAAATAATTTTTTAATTTTGTTAACTCATACTTTAATTTTTTTAATTTTAAAATTGGTTAGTATCTCTAAGTATCTTTAAGTTAGTTTCCGCCAGAGTGGGGATTAAGTTTTTTTACAAGCATATGCATAAAGAGTACTATACAATGTGATTTAACTCTATTTATACACGAAATAACTTCGCCCATGTACCGGGTGTCAAGTTATAAATTTACACCTCTATGAACTTTTTATACTTTATCGTACAAAATATTTAAAAATATATATATTTTTATGGGTTAATTCGGTAGTTTTCACATAGTAATCAAATTTTTATTATCTTTTAAGTTATACAGGGTACAAGAAAAAGAATGATTTTTTTTAATGGAACACCTCATCTATTAGTTTACCATAAAAAGATCATTTGAAAACCTCTAAAATATTACCACATTTCATAAACCTTTTTTAATTAGTTCTCGAAATATGGCCATACAGATCTGAAAAATAATTTTTAATTTCCATTAGAAACCTAACTTTCTTATTTTTTACCGTATAAAAGAAGCAAAAACACCATTTTGTTAGGATGATTCTGTAGTATCTGTATCTTTCATCAGAATCTCTTTTTTTCTTAAGATATACAGGGTACTGACAAAAGTATGATTTTTTAAATGAAAACCCTGTATATTAAATAACCATTTAAAAGATATTTTAAAAGCGTTACAAAAAGGCCATATTTTATGAGTATCTTAAATGGTTTTTGAAGTATGGCCATAAATAAAAGTAGTTGGCAATGATTGCCATAATAATAACCTACCTACATAATTGAAATTTACACTTAATCTTTAGATTTGGTTGTAATTGGTAATCATACAAGGTGTCTTTAAAAAAAACGTTTTTAATGTCAAGTAATTTTTTTTTAATGAAACGACCTGGTATATTTTTACAAATTTTGACTTTTTACTGAATTCTACATTAAAATGTATTATACATTATACGTCAATTACTGCTCGTTTTTGATATATTAATAGCATGTCGATGTACTAATTATTATAAAAAAACTAAGAAAATACAGGGTGTCCGGAAAGGTGAGGTTAACAAAGATAGGGATGATAGAGTGAGCCAAAATAATGTAAGTACTTTATATAAAAACTTCTATCGCATTTCGTTAGGGAGATATTGACCTTCAAAGTTGGTATAAAAAAGTATTTCAAATATAACTTTTAAACTGTTGCCACAGTATCAATGATATTTGGGCTACCAATAACCTCATAATAGTGCTTCTTTCCATAGGTAAACGACTCTTCAGTAAGTCAAAATTATACAGGGTGCGACGATTTTTTTCAATGTATGCGTTTTAACACTGGTGACAAATTTGACATTTTACTTTGACTATTCAATTTCTTTATCATTTTTGTACAAAAAGGTATGACTTATATAAATCGATATCTTTGACCGTTTTTCTTAAAATCGCATTTTAAGTCCAGACATACCAGCATTTTGTAAGTAATAACAAATTATATTTCTAAGGAAGAAAACGTTTTTAAAATTTGGTAAAATTTACTTTAAAACGGTGTTTATAATCACGTTATCCTTTATAATACGGTTATAAAGTGTTTTTAATAATTTAACCGTATTTTCAAAATTTTCTAGAAAAAAATAATTCTTTTATTGCAGCAAGCAGTATAAACAATTTTATGAAAAACGGTTTAAGATATCGATTTAAATAAGGAAAATCTTTTTGTACACAAATGACGATGGAATCAAGCGGTAAAAGCAAAATTTCGAATTTGTTACCAGTGTTAAAAATGCATACATTAAATGAAAAATTGTTGCACTTTGTACAATTTCGACTTACTGAACAGTTGTTTACCTATTAAAAAAGCATTACTAGGAGTGTATTTGGTAGCCTAAATATCATTGGTATCATGGCAACCGTTTAAAAGTTATAATTGAGATACGTCCTTTTTATACCAACTTTAAAGGTCAATAACTCCCTAACGAAGCGCGATAGAACTTTTTTAATATAAAGAACTAACATTATTCTGGCTCACTCTATCACCCTTATCATTTTTAACCAACCACCTTTTTGGACACCCTGTATGTCGTGAATTTAGAACTATAACTAGGTAACTTAAAACAGTACTTTAAGATAGTTGCGGTTATAGATTTGTACAAAATAAAATCAATTACATTCGATAACAAATGTAGGAATTAATGTTCAGAAAATTATGAAACTTAGCATATTGGTACTTTGTAATAAGAATATCAACCAGTTAAATTTTGAAAGGTGTACAGAGAACTGATAAAAATTTATAAATTTTATACAATAATGGCTTTTAACATTGATCCCTATGGGAAATGGAAAATTTTATTTTACTTCACCAAAACTGATAATCAGATTTTAATGAAAGTTTAATCAACAAAAAAAAAAATATTTTAAACATTTTGAGTAATTAAAACCCGACCTTCAAAGCTTGTGGTAGGAAAAATTAATAAATAATCAAGAAAAGTATGTTATATGACTGACACGTGGCGCCGCCAAAAGGTTATGATGCGCCTGAAAAAGTTTATCAATACGAAATATGGGGACATAAAATTGATGCCAGTTCAATATGTTTTTTGGTTACAAGATCCAATGAGTGATAATAAATATCCGCAATACTTGGAAAACCAGTTTTTTCCAAGTGTTTTTGAACAATTCAACGAATAAAATCCAAGTATTAATATTAACGTTCGTCGAAAGGTTGGATAAGAGATATTTTCCATGTACGTAGAAACATGGAAAATTATGTGCTACTTGCACTTGTTTTACAAATTTGTTTTATTATTTTTTTAAGTAACTGTTTTGCCTTTTTAATTAAATATTTTTTTTTGTGATATGATAAAGGGTGGTTTAGAAATTTTATTAGTAAACAAACATAACAATTTAAAACTGATAACTTGTTTAAAGATGCTTGAGCAGTAGATTTTTGCGTATAATTTTTATTGGTTTTACGCAGCTTTGCCAAATATAAATACTTACGGTAGTTAAATTACCTTAAGCACTCATTTGACTCTTGTGGTATCGGTAGAACTATTTAATAAAGGCGTGAAAGACTGTTTAAATTTGAAATATTAAAAATTATAACACATTTTACATTCTGTAAAATTTAAACATACGTATTTTTTACCTAGGCTTAAAATGTATTTAAAAAAATAGAGTTTGCCATTATACCGGGTGTGTCAAAAATTTTATTTTGGTTTTTAAATTTAAATATAGCCTTGACCAGAACATTTGGGCAACTCTGTAGCAATACTTTCGTTTAATTATAGTTAACATAAAATAAAGACCAATAATATACTATTTTGTTTTAATCTTTTTAAAATAATTCTGTGACAGTATAATAACATGAAAATAACCACATTCAATTGTATGAACTGCCTTTTAGTAGGTTAAAAATTTAGTAAAATAAAAATTTGTCGATGTCCGTGGAATAATGTTAAGAAGCAACGCACGACAATGACTTCTAAATATAATAATAGTTCACTATTTATCATATCTTGTATCCAGGCTTTATAGGATTATACTAGTATGTTGAGTTATTAAAAATATGTAATTTGTGGAAAAAACGTTGTAAGGTACAATGCAATTACAACGTTATTCTAAAATTATTTCTGCGTAAAATACTCCATAGCGTAAACCATAGCTAAATCGTGTAAAGTTATACCGGATCAGCTAAATAACATAACACATAGACAATGTGAGGAAAAGAGCACAGTCTAAGGTGAATACCGGCATGTATATACTTTGTTATTGCTTGTGAATACGTAAACATTGCGGATTGGATAAGTCAGATAAATTCTTTATTTTTGCTTTACTGGCCGATATAACAATACCTATTGGCTTAACCAGTTCAGCGTAAAAAGACATTGTAACTGTGATAATTACACAAGGAATTTTAAAGACTAAATAATACACATTTTCTCTCTCTCTCTCTCTCTCTCTCTCTCTCTCTCTCGCTCACGGAATTGTCTAGTATAATTTCTCCACTCACGGTTTCCAACAAAGAAACCCGTGGTGCCGTACATGTGCATCCCTATACGGCCCAATTTGGACAGGCCTTGAATTTCCCACTTTGTTCGTTTTTTTAATTCTAGAGTTCTAATATGTGAAACCTGCTATATGCGGAAAGTTTTTGGTACAGGAAATAAGGTTAAAAAGATAACAAAATTCCTGTCCATTCTTTGGTCCTGCATGAATTGACTTGGAATTTGAATAGAAGGTAGGGAAATAGCCCAAGGATCAAAACCTATATTAATCAGAAGCGCATCAAAACTTTGGGGGTGGTTGTGAACATTTTTATTAAATTTTAACCAAAAAATAGATTTAAAAAAGTTATTTTTGGCCAAAAATGTTTTTATAAATATTTTTGTAAAACTAATATTTTTAAGTATTCGCGATTAAAAGTAACAATTTTTCGAAGGAAAAAAAAAGAGAAACGTATTCAATGGCTTCTTTGCGATTAACTCAAAAATTACGCGTTTTATTAAAAAAACTGTGGAAGGCAAAATTGTAAGTTTTTAAAATTCAAAGACAACCAAAATTGTTTTAATATTAATTTTCTACTACAATACGAACAGAGATAGGGCTTGTTAATGGTTAGCTTTTCGTCAAATGCAAGATTTGATAGATTTAATGTGAAACTGAAAAAATGCCACAAATTTTGTAAAAGACACATAAAATCTTTTTAAAGTACATAATTAGACCTTTTTTTAAAAAAAAGTCTTTAGCATACCAATTAGGTGAATTATGATCAAAATAAGGTCAGAAACTATTTTTCTTCTACCAAAAAATTAAAAACAACTCTCTTACTCCCTCTATAATTAAGACTGACCATCAATCTTTTACAAGTTCCTGTAAACATATATTGACAATATGTCCGAAAAGTTTAAATATTATAAAATGCCAAATTAAAAAAACAAAAAAAACATGTTGATTATAATGCTCCCAAATGAAATATTTGAACTTTTTCAAAAAAAAAAATGATTTAGTTTTTAATGTTTTTTAACGTATCTCTGTTCATCTTTAACAATAAATATTTATTTTAAAAATATTTTGTAGGGTTTTTAAGGTTTACAGAACTTTGTAAACAAAAACCCTTAATACTTTAGCTTTAAAGTGGGTGAGTTAAAGGGTTGAATAACGTGGTACTCGTTCGTAAATGTTACCGAACAGGAAATCTAAGCAAACAAAAATTAAAGTCATTAAAAGCGCTACAATTTATTACTTCGTCGTTTTTTTATTATCTTTAGTATTTTCGGAGTTGTTTCGGAAAAAATGGTAAAAATTACAAAATTGTGATTTTTTCACTGTAATAATTGCATTTTCCTAAATTTAGACATTTTAAATATACGGAAACTTATTAGACGTATTAAAAATATATGTATAAAGATAATTTTAAAAAGTAAACGTTAATTTTATTTAGGAGTTTAATTAGGAGTTTGTTTTCATTGATTTTTTCATTATAAAAATGAGGTAATAACCTTTTTAGATTATAACTCACCTAATTTTTAGTATAAAGACTTTTTTCTCTAAAAATATGGTCTCATTATGTGCATAAAAAGATTTCGTGTTTTTCTTTAAATATGAAGCATTATTCTGTGACTTGACTTTAAATCTATCAAATTTCGTATTTACCGAAAAAAGCTAACCAATAACAAGCCATATTTTGGTTCATATTAGTCGTTAGAAAAATGAAAATAAAACATTTTTTTAAACCTACACTTTTGCTCGTCACAGGTTTTGTAAAATAAAACGCGTCATTTTCGAGTTAAACTCATTAAAAACAATTTAATTAAAAAATGCATTCTCTAGGGAAGGTGGCAACCACCTCCAGAGCTTTGGCGCCCTTCAATTCGATAAATGTTTTGATCCTTGGACTACTTACTACCTTCTGTTAAGTTTTAAATTAATCCATACAGGACCAAACAATTGACAAGTAAAATGCTTTATTTTCTGAACCACTTTCCTTGCCCCTCAAATCTTCAAGTATTTGAGTTAACAAACTCCATCTTGTGTTGCTTAAGACACCCACGGGACATTTGTATTTAGGCTTTTAACCTTTGGGGAAAGTCTCCAAAGATTAAAGAAAAAAAAATGTTTGCCTCTTCTTAAAGTTAACAGAACAAAACCTTTAATTATTAAATGAAACGCTGTTGGTAAAACAATAACGTCGAACTATAAATTCAAGTTAATATTTAAACTTAACTTTTGTTTTAGCCTAGGAAATGTAGTTTACCTCACAATAATTGGATTTCCTGACAAGACGGATAATTAGACATATCCACCAACTAACACTTTTCCAACCAATCTAAATACTGACATATAATTCAGGACTTTATTAAAATGGGAAGTACGTCATCCAAATTTAAGAAAAATCTTCAACAAGGAGATGAATATGCTGCCATGAAAATTTATCAAAACTCTCCTGAACTTCGGAAGTATCTAGATCCAAACATAAGCTACGGAGAAAGCCATAATCACAATACAGCTCTACATTATGCAGCCAAACATGGTGAGTAGAGATCAAACGCTCTAAGAAAAACACCGCTACGTCATTGTCTGATTGTCAGTTGGTATTTGGTCCCCGCCTACTTCAACTGGCTTTAAGTCAAGTGGCGTGGTAAATTATTATAATATTAAAAATAAGGATAGTTTTGGTGCATTAGATACGGATTTTTTTGGACATGTTTACTGTTTAAAAAATGAAAACATTTAACAAATCAAATATACACACTCTTATCAGAATATCTTCAAAGTACCGTACTTTTATCGAAAATATTTATTTTCACTACGTCTATGTAATCATAGCCGTGCGCAGAAAGTGATTTTGGTAGGGAAGGCAAAAACCCAAACAAATAAAAAGCTTCATATAGGCGCCTTGTTTAGCAAAACATCGCATTGTTAGGACGCCTTTTCTGGGCTCCTAAGGAGGGGCGAGGGAGGGGTATAAATCGGCGACAGGGTACTGTTTTTATGGAAATTGTCCTATCGTTAAGGGTGAAAAGAGCTTGGTAGCCATTAAAATTATGACGTTGCGGTATTATTTTTACAGCGTTTGAAGTATAACAATAATATATAGCCCCTAAAAAATCTTTTTGTACAGGGTGGGCTTTTGGTTGGGATAAGAGAGTATAGGCTAAACTGAAAAAGAAATACTAAACAAAACTAAGACACTCGTCATGTTTCTTTTTAGTGGTTAGTTTAATGCCGCAGTTAGTTATACATACGCTAACTTAGTTAGTTTAGAAGATGTTTTAATTTTTTGATTTTTAATATGTCCTATTACTTGGAAAGGTATGTATAAAGAAAGAAAGAAACATTAAATTTAACATTTTATTTTTTTGTAGAATCCAGTAGCCTATTAAAAATAACTATGAATATTTTTAGGATTTTTTTAATGTGTTTCTCGAAGCTTTAGGAAATTTAATTTTTTGCATTTACTACATTATATAACACTTTAAATTTGGCTTTGTTGTTAACAGCTTGCCATAGATGTAATTTAATATTTATTTATTTTTTAAAGGTTATGCATATTAAAAACCCAATTTAACAAGAACACAAAGACTTTTATTAACGAAAACAATAACAACCTCAGAAAATAGACTCATTCATCACCATCACCAAATAATTATCTCTTATAAGTACCTATTAAACAATTTGCGCTGGTGCTTAAACACTAAATGTGCTCGAATGCCTTTGGACTCAGCTTGTAATTGAACTAGTTGCGCCAAAGATTTAAATATTGGGTACACTTTGAAGATATTATAAGATGTGCTTTAAGCTTTTTAAAATTAGATTGTTATTAAATATTTTTATCTATAGCGCTACCAGTCCAAAAATGTATCGAACAGAATGGAAAGCATTGAAGCAAACTTTGTATGTAAGCACCAGCGCAAATTGCTAGATAGGTATATGAGATAATTCTTTTGTGGCTACTATAAATGAGTCCGTTTTATGTGGTTGTATTTGTTTTCGTAAGTGAATGTTTTAGTATTCTTGTTAAATTGAGTTTTTAACATGCATACTCTTAAAACGATAAATTTATATTAATATAATTCATGGTCAACTATTTTTTGAATTTTTTTATTATTTGAGCTGTTTAGAACAAAGCAAAATATGAAATATATTATTGCAATAGCAAAACAAAAACAATTTAGTGGGATTCTTAGCCACAGATTTTGATAATATCCCAAAATTAAAATATTCAAATTTATTTTAAGTAAGCCACTGGATTCTACGAAAAGGTTATAAAACTTTTTGTATTTAAAGTTTGTTTCCATTTTCATAATTGTTTAAGTTGTAAGACATAATAATCGAAGGCGCGCTTGTGGCTGCTCCGGTTGTATCGGCAAGCGTCGATCTTCGGAGTTAAGCAGTGAAGTGCGCGCCCATAACTTGGATGGGTGACCGGCATTGTGAGTTTTGGGCAACGGCACGCGGTGTTCTGCTCAACCATCCAAGGTTATGGAATGAATGGTGTGTGAATGGAAAGGAGTAGGGGTCAAGGTACAATAAGCCTTCAGGCTTCAGTGCACCACCTAGGGGGGCGCTCGTCGGGCCTGGGTTGGATGACCCCGAAAGGACGAAAAAAAAGACATAATTAAATTGAAAATTTTGAGAATGGCCATTAAGGATGCAAATTAACAAATTTATGTTTTTGTAAAATTTCTTGAACTGTAATTTTTAATACTTTTGTATAAGAAAAAAGGGATATTTTTAGGCTTGTCAAAACATTTTTTCCCCTAACTTTAATTACAAATAAAAACTTAATAAATATTTTTTTACCGTAACAAAAATAAATGTAATTAAATTTTAGAGCATTTAAAATTTAAAGGATAATTATGCCTGATAACTTTTTAAAAATTTCTTTTAAAACATACCTCATATATTTAGTTTCTTGGTCAATAGTTTTTGTTAACCCCCATAGTACAATCAAAACTATAAGCCAATAATTGATTAAAATAGTGTTGCTGAATTATTTAATGCCACACAACCTCGCTAAGTTTACATGTTACTTGTCCAATTACATCCAAAATGTAAATTACAGTAAATAAATTACTTTTGATCAACTAGTAATTGGTTTAAAACTTGGTTTTAAAATTGGATGAGCATAGTATAGTAAGTATTTAATTAAATCCAGGCTCTTATAATTATTTAACAATTTTATAGAAGCGTAGGATTTAAATTAAAGCTACATATTTTAATTGTTTTAAAATAAATTTATAAAGCTTTATTGGAAAATATTTTAAAATAGATTTATTATTTAGTTTAATTTATTTTGGGCAAAATAAATTTGCATAAAAGATTTGATTTTTTTATTAAAACTATTAAGGCATAATGTTTAATAAATTTAACATTGCTATTTTATTTTTTAATTTATTAAAACAATGTATTATTATATTTATATTATTTTTTTTAAATCATATAGACCTAAAAATCATACACTTTTAAATGTTTTTATTACATATACCTATATGTAATATGTAATATGTAATATGTAATATGTAATATGTATGTAATATGTTATATGTAATATGTAATATGTAATATGTAATATGTAATATGTAATACGTAATATGTAATAAAATAATACAAAAAGTCGATTTAAGAATAGTTCTTAAGGTGGCTATTTGTGATAACACAATTTGCAATAATGTCATTAAAAAACAAATATTGTATAAGGAAATAGGTTTAATTTATTTAGGATACTTACTAAATAAAAAAAAAGACAAGACATTTTACCCTTTTAGGTGTCATAAACGAAATTAGTTGGTAATATACAGGGTGTTATTTAATAAGTGTCCGATATTTCAGAGAGTGATTTTTCAAGTATTTTAAGGTAAAAAGTTCCTATGAACGTGTGGTCTAAGATGCTTCGCTTTCAAGATACAGGGTGTCAAAGTTTTATTTTTATTTATGGGCATTTCCAACATTTATTGTGATTTTGATCTGGTTTTTCATCCTGTTTTTATTTAGTGTTCGTCTGTTATTTTTTTTTAATATTTCATGTTGATTAAAAAGTTAATTTACAAAATTGTTTCATTTTTTCAAAACACATGCATCGATTTCAAACCAAACCAAACCAAACCAAAATATTTCGAAAACGGTTGCTCCTAGCGTCATCTAATAAGAGTACCTTTTACGTAAAATGACAATTATTTTTTATCTTAACACTCTATATCTCACAAGCCGTTAACTTGTTAAATGGGGTAAATTATGTAAAGAAAGAAAAAGAACATTTTTTGTGTGATTGTAGCGATATTTACTAATTATTCCTTTTTTTTTTTTTTGAAAAATATAAGGGAATATTTTTTTTTATTTCAGCTAGCGTTGTATAACTCATAAAACAAGACAAAAAAAGTTATATCTAGTTTTTAAACACAAGCAAAGGACTACTTGTGGCTCCTTTTACATTTTAAAAGAAACAAATTAGCAAATTTTATTATATTTTTATATTTATTTTATTATAAAAAAACCGGAATTGACTTTGGGAAAAACGTTTTAGAAAACTTTTCAAAAATACTTAAAATAAAACCTAAATTTTGAAACCCTGTATCCCGCCAACTTCTTTATTTTTTGGTATAGGTAAATTGCGTTAGATCGTTATGAGCTAAGGAATTTAGCTTAGCATTTGTAGTGATCATTTAGAGACACTCTGTATAAAAAAAGAAATTAACGAGGTGGTTCGTTGTAATTGTAATGCACTGTAGACATAAAAAACATTTTTAATCTTGTAAACCGATGGCTTCAGGTCGCTTCCTATTCGGAACTTAGACTATATTTGAGGAGCTCCAAATCAATACGCAGTTTTTGAAAAATTAAAATTGTGGGAGTATCTTACAATTTTTACTTCGTATTTTATAACTTATGTTTAAAAAGTGATTTATTTAAAATATAATATATCATAAATATACAGTGACCGCCAGAAATGTTGAAGCATATGGAAAACTTTTTAATTTTTGATTTCTCAAAAATGTTTTTTTTTTTAATTAAAATCTCTGCATAAACCGAAATTCACAAAACACTTAGATACCAAAACTTAAATATCTTATATTGTATACGAGGTAGGTGCAAATTTACGATTGTGATAAAAAAAAATCTACCTTTATTTTTGAACTAAAAGAAAAAAATTATTTGAAAAACTTGTTTATAATCAGGGGTGGATTTTAATCGTATATACATTTGAAGTAACCCACGCAAAAATATTCCAAACTTACTATTTTTTAAATTATAGTGGTCCTAAAAATATTGGTACACATAAAATATAATTAGTAATGGCATTTACTAATTGTTTCTCTTGAATTCAAAGGACCTATTTACCTAAAGTCGAAGTTTGATTGTGGGCGGGCATTTTAGTACAGGTAGAACCGGCCGTCCCTGGTTTATAAGTGTCATTTCAAACTTCAATTGCACAGTCGTTTATCGTACGTTGTATGTAAACTTTTGTTTTTTGAATTATTTGTGTGGATTATTGAGTTAAAATATATTAATATTTCCATTAAAAGTATTACTTTAACCATTTTACGGAATAAAATGGATAAACCATCGTGGATAAGCAGGTGTGCGGCGAAAACTGCTACAATACAAGTTTAAAGACAAGTTCAAGTTTTTTTCGTTTTCCAAAGGATCTTGTACGGTAAGTTTAATATTTTTATAACAATGTTTATAGAAAATCATTTTTCACTGTATCAGTTAGAAAAATCATTCAACATAACATATATCTTTTGAAGGTGGGTTCTTGGTAAAAAAATAAATTTAATTTATAAACTTTGATTTTACCTTCACAAAATTTTAAAAATTATGCATAAGCCTTTTAAGCGTTAATGCAACAGTAAATTAAATCAAAGTTTTTAGCATGAGCCTTCCTAAAATGTGTGCATTTTACTGAATTACACGTTACTTAAACATAATTGAATTATTTAAAATTTTTTGAACTGTTGGTAAATATATAGATATAAAATATCATTAAGTAAATACAAACAAAATTTAAAAAATGTTGAATTGCATGTCTTACCAAATTTTTCAAAAAAAGGTGTACCTATTGTTTCTTAGTTTAAAATTAAAAGGAAATAAACCGATGAAGTTTTATCAAGCAATACTTCAATTTAACAGGCCATAAATTGTGCAAAATTTTTTAAAGATTAATAGGGTACGATTATATGCTTTCTTATTCTTAATTTTAATTCTTGGTCCTAATTTTTAACCAGTCAAATAATTATTCTGATATATTGACTGTTTTATGTTTTTTTATTTGTTAAAATTGAGAATAAGAAACTGTATAACTGCTCTCTATTTTTATTATAAGTTTTAGAAAATAATAACTTTTAAGCTGTACAGAACGTAATCTGTAATTTTGAAAATGCATTTTTATTTTATTGTTTTAGTGCACAAAGTTGGGCAATAGCTTGTGGCCGTGAGGACCTCAAGGAAATTGGAGACTATAAAAATATAGGCTATGTTCGGCACATTTTGAACAGAAAATGTTCTTAAATGATTTAAGAAACAGGCTGCAGCCTAATGCCATTCCAACTATATTTCCATCATTAGAAGGGCCAAGCTGTGTGTACCTTGAACATTCGTATGCAACTTGTAGTCAAGATTTTGCTGATTCCTTTGGTAAGTTATGATTTAATTTTTTTATAAGGGTCAGTTTTTAATATTTATTTCAAGATTTGAATACAAAAAAGGCTTTGTGTAAGCTCAGACTAGTGAACTAAAGCCAACAACAGTAAGATAATTTCTTCTACATTATTTTTATTAGACATTTATATATATATATATATATATATATATATATATATATATATATATATATATATATATATATATAAACATTTTTTTTATCTTTATTTTAACACTTTTACAAATGCCATGTGGCTAAAATACTGAGATTTAGTTGTTTAAATAGCTTTAAAACCAAAAAGATATATTAAATTACCTTTATATTTCGGCAAGCTTTTTTTTTCTAAATATATAGGGTGTTTTATTTTAGGTCACTTGTCAATGATCATTTATCTGTAGTTAAACTGTGCCCATACTTTTGTTACTAATATTTATAATTTATTTCTAGAGAAAGCAGCAGCTCTCGAAGCAGTTGCTAACCAAGCTTGTGGCAATATCCCAGAAGATGTTTGCCGTGACCCCTTAAAGGAAATCAATATTATTCAGGATATTGTTATTAAGCAGCCTGGTAAGTACAATTTACATGGTTAAGTCCATTTTGTTAACTAGCATTTGATGTTCTACTACAAAAATAGTTACGTCAGGATTAGGATGTAATTATTAAGTAGTTTCCCTTTGTGTTTAAGCAATCAAGATCAAATTGTAAATAGGTAAAGGTATTTAGTGATTCATATCATCTCTGTTAGGTCCTAAAAAATTAAGATAAAATTGTGAATAGAAACAGGTATGCAAAAGTGATTAATATGAACCCTTTTATGGCTTAAGCAATTAGGATCAAATTATAAATAGGTAAAGGTATTCAGTGATTCATATCATCTCTGTTGGGTCCTAAGCAATTAAAAGGAAGTTGTAAATAGAAACAGGTATGCAAAAGTGATAAATATATACTCTTTTATGGCTTATACAATTAAGATGAAATTTTGAATAGGAACAGGTATGCAAAAGTGAGAAATATTAACCCTTTTATAACTTATGCAATTAAAATGAAATTGTGAATAGGCCTAGATATGTAAATGTAATAAAGATAATCCATTAACACTTGGTATCTATTATTATAAACAAACTATATATGCCATATGAAATTAAAGGCATTTAAAGTTTTGAACCATTTTCTTAGTCACTTTTGCACACCTGTTCTGTTCTGTTTCTAATTACTCAAGCATCAAAATGGGAACTATTTAATGCTTTTACATAAATACAGTGTGTCTACTTAAGTCCGCACCATATGAAAAACTTTATTATTGTACTGTAAAATTATTATTAATTTTACAAAAAAAAGTTCTTATTTATAAAAAGTTCTGCTTGGTCTAAAACCCAAAATGCAATCACCAGATAATAATTTTTTGCAGTGGTATAAAAGCAAAATTCAAAAAATATGATTTTTGCTTAAGAGGAGAGTACCCTTATTTTTCATAATATCAAAAATTTTTATAAGGAAAAGATGTTTAGGGTTAGAAATACATTTCAAATATACAAATTGGTTTATTTAAAAGAAAAAAACCTTTTTTTTGACATATTTTCTGCGATAACGAACGTTTCTGTGACTTTTTGCTGTTTGCACTACTAAAACTTTCTTTATATATTACATTTCGATATAAGTATGTCTTAATGTACAAACTTAAATTCTGTTTGCACTTCTAAAACTTTCTTTATATATTACATTACGATATAAGTATGTCTTAATGTACAAACTTAAATTGTCACCCGTAACTCATAAAAAAATTAATAAAAAAAAGGTTTTCTTGGAAATAAACAAGTTTGCATATTTAAATGTTCTTTCTTTTCATTATAAGAATTTTTGATAATATGAAAAATAAGGGTACTTTGCTCTCGAGCAAAATTTATATTTTTTTATCTATCTCGTATATTACTGCAAAACATTAATATCTGATGATTGCATTTCAGGTTGTAGATCATGCAGAATTTTTTATAAGAAATAACTTTTTCTGTAAAATTAAAAATAAAAAAGTTTTCCATTTGGTGCGAACTTACATAAGTAGACAGGCTGTATATATACCGATATATACTAAAGACAGTAACAATTTTTTTTTACCTGTAAAAAGTATCAATAAAATAGTTAATGCTAAAAACATGACCTTTCCATGCATTCCTTTATAAATATTTCATTTGCTATCATTTAGTAAACCTTAAAATACTGCTTTTTGTTCGTGGTTTCATCCTTGTGGCATTTGCTCTGTAATATAAAGTAGGATACACAAAATCTAAATAGCCTTTGCATTATTCTGATTTGTAACCTATATTACTCTAAAGTATTATCTAAATCCATTCAGTACTTTTACAGTAACAAACATATATTCATCATGTTAAACTTTCTACTTTTTTTTCAGATCACAATACTTTGAGGTGGCCCATGAAGAGCCAGTACTTCAGAATGTAAAAACTTTTGAAAATTCTAAAGAAGATAATACTGCAGTCAAAACTTCAAGAGGTAAATATCATAGGGCTACATGCAAATATGCTCTCCATAACACAATAAGAAACGTGCCTTTTAAAAAAGCCACACAAAATATTGTATATGGGGTTTTCATTTTGTGCATAATTGGGCGATAGCTTACTGGTTTAGTTAGATGAAAAAATTAGATACAAAAATTTTAGGAAAAAACATGGAATTTGTAATAACATATCGGTTTTGTACAGGGTGTCCTAAAAAAGTGTTAGGGGAAAAATAATAAATTACTAAATGTAACCCTATATAGGGTGTTCCTTAAATACATCCTAATATTTAAGGGGGTGATTCTTGGACTCATTTGAAGAAAAACTTTTTATGGAAATATGCCCGTTTAATTTTTGAGATACAGGGTGTTAACATTTTCAGAAACCAAAAATTTCAAAAACACATATTTTAGTAAAAACTGTTATACTGGATATAAACCTTCTTAAATAAGTATTTATTATTTTTGTTACATAATTGCTAATAAAAATTACAAAACCTAATTTTTAAAAGAAAAAGATCCCGCAATGCTTCTTTTATGGTCTAAAAATATGCAATTAAGTGAATTTTATTTTTTCTCTTAAACTTTTTTATTGTACTGTAAAATTATACAGATATTATTACAAGATACAGAAAAAATTAGGAGACATAAAAGCTGTATTTTTGCTACATCAGGCCTAAAAATATTTTATATGCCAATTCGCTATAATTTTACTAAGATCTGTTAGTCCCTTAGAAGTCCTTTCCCACTTTCGGTACGCTAAATAGTCACTAATACATATTATATAGCATGTCTTCGGAAGTTCTTACCAAATAGGAAACCTTTTAATTATTAACTTTACGAAAAAATGTGGCTCTTCCTAAAAGGACCTGCTTGATAAAAAAATACATTTACACAAAAATATTTGCATGTTGGATATACAGGGCCTAAAAAAATTGTTTCCAAGTTAAGATATAGGTTATTTCCTAATTACAGTACGAAACTTTAAAGGGTAATTTCTTATGTCATTTCATAAAAAAATCCCCATAAAAATATGTCCGGAGTTGCTTCGTTTCTGAGATACAGGGCGTTTATTCTTTTTTAGAAGGTTGTTTTTTTTATAAATATCTTAAATACTAAGCCAGATACAAAAAAATACGATACTAAAAAGTTGTATTTATAGTTGCTTTATAGGAAAAAACCCATTAAAAGTCAGTGGCGTACATTTTCCTCTCAATAATATTGGCTGTTCTGCCCACTGAGACGCTACTGGACCCAATAAAGTCAATCTAGTTAGATCTTTAGAAATAAACAAACTTACCAAATTTCTACCAAATCGGATTCATTTAAGTATTTAAGATATTTATAAAATATTTTTTTCACAACTTTAACGCCCTGTACCTTAGAAACGAAGCAACTCCGGACCTATGTTTATAGGAAGTTTTCTTTATAAAATGATATGACAAATCTCCCTTTAAAGTTTCGTGCCGTAGTTAGGAAGTACCCTGTATATTAGTTTGGAAACAAGTCTTTTTTTTATCTCACTCTGTACATCCAACATACAATTATTTTTTAAAAATGTATTTTCTTATCAAGCAGGACTTTTATGAGGAGGCATTTTTCGTTAAGTTAATAATGCTGTATAAGCATAAAAATATATAACTTAATACATTATTTTTTTCTAGATATGTCAGTGTCTCCCATTACAGTCCCAGTACAACCTGATCTTTTATCTCCTCGACATCAACACAAACCCCTCCGGTTCTATCGTCTGGAACACCAAGAAAGAGAACCCTCAGATTGGCCAATAAACAGTTGCAAAGTAAAGTATGCCGTCTTGAACAGAAGGTTAGCCAACTACAAGAAGAACTTGCTAGAGTGAGACAACATGAATTAGGCAATATTTCTTTGGAAGAATATCAAAGGTGCACCTATAAGTTTTGCAGTTCACCAGAGTTGGCAAAGTTTATCAATATTCAAGTGTCACAAAGTGCGAAAAAGAGAAAAGGACATAGATTTTCTTCGGAGTTTAAAACTGAATGCCTTGCTATGTATTTTATGGGGCCAAAGCTTTATAAAAAGATGACTAAAAAGTTCCATCTACCTTCTTATACGAGTTTAATGAGACATACGAAAAATGTAAAAATAACTCCAGGCATATCTGAAGACTTACTTAAAGTTTTAAAAATGAAAGTGCAAACTTATTCACAATTAGATAAGTTTTGTGTACTTTCATTTGATGAGATGGCAATTAAGTCCAATCTGTTTTATAATATAGGTGGAGATGAAGTCATAGGCTTAGAAAATTATGGAGAGGGAATTAAGCAGTTTCAACCAGCGGAAAATGCTACTGCTCTTATGCTGAAAGGTATCTATACTAAATGGAAGCAGCCTCTTTCATTTTATCTTCACCATTCTACTTGTCCACCACAGAAGCTTAAAGACATTGTATTAGAAGCCATAGAGAAAGTTAATGAATGTGGTTTAAGTATTTGTGTAGTTGCTAGTGACCTTGGCCCAAATAATTGGCAAATGGCAACAAAAGAATTAAATGTGACACCAGAGAAACCATATTTTTATGTGAATGAGAAAAAGGTTGTTTATATGTTTGATTCTCCTCATTTAATTAAGCTTACGAGAAACAACCTAATGAAAACCAGTTTTTGTTTGACGATAAAAAGGCCAGTTGGGAGCATATTAGCAAGATGTACCAATGTGACACTCAATATACTAAACGAGTAGCTCCAAAATTAACAGATGCACATATTCGTCCTAATAACTTTGAACTCATGAAAGTCAAATTTGCAACACAAGTTCTAAGCAACACAGTATCCACTGCAATTAATTTATATTTACAATTTGGCTTTTTACCCGCTGAGTCCTTCATAACATCAGAGGTAATTGAGAGGTTTGATAAACTTTTTGATATGCTTAACTCGTCGTCAACTTTGAGCAAGAAAAATTTAATAAACCCTATAGAGGACTGAAATATCAAAGAGATTTTTTGAAAGATTGGCGACCAGTTTTTAAAAGAATTAAAAATAATTAATTCAAATAATATTGATATTTCTAAAAGAGTGAAATTTATTAGAGGTTGGAGAATTACAATATCTGGTCTACAAGAGCTTTGGGCTACATTAAAAACAGCTGGTTTTGAATATCTGACAACCAGACGACTAAATCAAGATTCTCTAGAAAATTTTTTGGACAAATTCGACAACAAAATGGAAATTGTGTTAATCCCACACCAATTCAATTCCAAAGAAGTTTTAAAAAATGCTTTGTCTCAACCTGCTGGAATCTGGATTAGGAAATTGTGAAGCAGATGCAGATGATATTTTACTACAAATATCCGATTTCCCACCTGAAAACAGATTTTCAGAGGACCCAAAAATTTCTCCAACTTCCCTGACGTTAGTAATACTTTACCTAAAGTAGATGTAGATTATAGGTCAAGTGATATAATAGAAAAAATGTTATGAAATATATTTGTGGGTATTTAATCAATCAGTGTTTAAAACAACATACATGCAATGTATGTGAAGATTATTCTAAATCATGCAATGAACTAGATGATACTACATTATATTGCTATTTTAAGGCCTATGAGAATAAAAATATGGACGTCTTTGGTAACTTAAGGATGCCTGCAAACGAATTTGTTTATTTTATTTCTTCTTTAGAGGCTATATTTCAAAAACAATTTTGAAAAACTTATTGTTTCTAAAAATATAGTTTCAAACTATGTACATTTATTTCAGAAGCTTTCATTTCAGCATCCCTGCAAACAGTTTTCTTACTTGTATGTGCTAAAGTTATTTGCTAGGATGCGCCTATATTATACATTAAAAAATATTAACAGAAACTTTAGAAAGCAAAGTAATGTTGAAAAAGAAAGAGAAAAAATAAGCTTATTGTTTGGAGACATGTTTAATTCTGTAAAAACCAATATTTTTAAAGTCTTAGATATGTATAACTTGTAAGTATTTTTTAATTATGTATATTAAGGCATAACTTTTATTTTTTGGTATATTATTTTTTAATACTTTTATTTTGTCAGTCATATTAGGTTATTTTTATTTTAGTCCTATTATTATGCCACTTTCAGACAATGTTCCACTCCCAGTTAAAGATTTGAATGTGTAAAGTTTACTTTTGGAATAAATAAAGGGATTTTAACAAACTTCTAATGTGATAACTGTTTTAATGTGATAAATTCTCGCTATAAATTTTAAAATCAACTATTATAGAGTTAATTTTTCTAGCTTTAGTACAAACTTCAATATGTAAATATAAATTTAGGTAACTTTTATAATTTTAATCTCCAAATTGTGTGCATTTATTTGATTGTTTATTTCTTGTGCTATTTTGTTATTTACTTTAAATACATAATGTGTTGTATTTTTTACTTTTTTATTTGACCAATTTTCAAATAAAGAATATTAAGTAAAATGTTATGTGTTTATATAAAATTATATCTTTTACTTATATTTGGATAATTATGACTATGTCTGAAGTAAGTTTAGTTGACTGACAGTATCAATATCAATAGATGATGTCTAATTTGATGTAGTGTTTACATTTTTCAATTTTAAAGAAAAAAATAGAAGTAAATAGAAAAAAGCAGTCTTGGACTCTTGATTACAACTGCCAAATTTGAAAGTCCCGGCCATAGATTCCATTGATATGACAGCTGATCAAAATTTTGGTTTTATATTTTATTGAATTACTTCAAGCAGCAAGCTACTTTCAAGTAAGGGGATAAGGTAGAGGTTAGATGATCTTAAAAATAAGATATTAATAACTAACCTTCTCGCGAGGGCTGATTCACCACTAAAATTGAAGAATGAATTACACGTACCTCGCCAGAAAGACTAATTGATATCCTATTTTGAAGATAGTTTAACCTTTTTCATATACCCTTAGTATAAAGTAGCTTGCTCTTACAGGTAATTTAATTATTATGAATTAAAAGAGAAAAATCAAAATTTTAACAAGCTGCCATATTTACGGAAGCAATATAGCAGATACTTTAAACTTGACATTTTTGTAATCAGGGGTCGAAAGACCTTTAAAATAATGTTTCACTTCGATCCATCGTTTCATTTAAAAATTTGGGGGTAAGTCTCACCCCCGTTAGATGATTGCAGTTCATAGGGGGTCAAAGTGGGCAACAACAATGTTTTTTCCTTAAAAATAAAAAAAAACCACATGTCCGAGCCGTTTTTCTTTAAACAAAGTGGAGCAGCCCAAAATTAGCTCTGTTTCATTTTCAAATGGCCACCCTCTATTTGTAAAATCATATAGTAAGAAAGCTAAAATAATCGCAACCCAAACGCGTTTTCAACAACAACAAACTTAAAATTTAAGTCTTTTTAAAAAACAATCATCCTTTTGCTGATATATACAAAGTTGCTTTTTATTTTACTTTGACCAAATATATGAGACCAACGCCCTTACATAATAAGCTGATACCCCCAGTGGTGCAAGCAGAGGGGGGTAGGGGCGGTCACATGGGAGGGGGCATGGCCACATCCTTTGTAATTAAATTAGAAATTTTACTAATTACACCCCTAATTGCAAATATGGGCATTTAATGTTGATATGCCCTCCTCGGAAAGTTAATATGACTGCCCCTGGGGGAGGGATGCTGGGCTGCACCCCTTCCCGAGAATTATTTTACTGGGGAGAAAGTTCAAAAATTCTTTATTTAGACAATGTTGTAATTTATTTTTTTACCTTTTTAACAAAAATTTAATATGTCAGCCCCCTTCCCGAGGAAAATCCTGGTTGCGCCACTTTATGCCCCTTACATCTTAAAATTTGGATTGGTAACTTTATACCGAGAGTGTTTTAAATATTTAGGCTTATTAATTCATCAAAAATGTATATTATCTTATATAATAATATTCTATAGATTTTTTAATTCCATTGTATTTTTTATCATTTAACAACTTCACAATGAAATAATCCAACATTCGAAACATACGTACTAAAAATATTTATTCCGATATTTAAAAAAAATCATAATTTAATTTTTAAATTTTTACTTAATCCAACCATGCTGTTTCATAGTGGGCCAGTCCGTTCTAATATACTTTGGGGCCAGCAAAATGGCGCAAGGTCACGAAAAATTTACCACGAAAGATTAAAACATTTTATATATTAAGATCACTTTGAAATTTAAAAGTACATTTTTAAAAGCTCCTCTAGATTAATGTTCCATCATTTTTGCCTTATAAAAATGTCTTTAATCTTCAAAAATATAAATTTATTTTAATAATTTTCTATAACAATGTTGACAAAATTATTTTAGGATTAATTTAAATAAGAAATAAAGATATGATTATAAATTTAAAAATGTAAAAATGTTTTTTATAAAAAAAAATTATGTAATAATTAATCTAAAGGGGCTTTTACATTTTAGCCTTATTAAACCACAAAAAGGCAAAATTTTACATTTGTTTCTTGGAAGTGATTAAATGTAACTAAATGCTTAAAGCTTTAACATTTTTAAACAATTTAAGGGCAATAAGGGTAATTAACGGCAGTTTATTCAGTTCGATCTATTCTGTAATCAGGGTAAGTTGGAAAAGTAAGTTTTTTTTTATTTTTTTGTAAGCTGCCTTTAAAACATAAAATAGGTGTTTTGTGAGTTTCGGTATATGCAGGGATTTTTATCAGGAATAATTTTTTTAAAAACCAAGAATAAAGAAATTTTTATATGGTTCAACATTTCTAGCGGTTACTGTATAAATATAACATATTTCAATTAAAGAAATTTTCAAAATTCATAACGTGTGTCCCAAATTGGGCCTACATGTATTGGTAACTCGAGAACCATTGGAGCTACAGTGTTGGTTAAATTGGAATTTTTTTAACAATTTAATTTTAAAATTAAGTCCGCTTTTAGATTTTATCTATCTTTAATGGTTTTTGAGATAATGAAAAAAATACGAAATGGTGCATTTTAATTTTTTGCCTGTAGCTCGCAAACTACCAATTTTAAGGTTTTAAGATTACTACATTATAACAACACTTTTTTAAGAAGAATTTAATTTCAGTAAAAATATTTTTCTAACTATATTTGTTTTTGAGATATAAGATTGAGATTTACCTATACTTTAGATTTCCATATGGACGCCATATTGGTATTTTAAATTTTGAAAAAGAGCTCTTCAAGAACTTTTCAATGATGTATCACAAGTTTAGGTTTTCAGATTGCTTAAGCTCTAAAAATAATAATTTTTGTTTATTTGATAAGACTAGACTGCGTTATGGCCGCCGCGTTTCATAAAAACAAATAATACGCATTTTACAATTTAAATAATACAAATGTCAAAATTAGCGTGCATCTTATTTCTTGTTTAAAAACGCCCCCAAACAAAATTAAAATTTTGATAATTTTAAGTATTTGCAACAATGGCTTTTAATTATTCCAACTATGAAAAGGTGGATATCCTTTAAATTTATTTTAAATCTCACACAGAAATACAGAAGCTACAGCACTTGCATACGAAGAACAATTTCCTAAGCGGCAACAACGTTGCCAAAGACATTTTAGATTCTTAGTTACGAACTTGTTAGCCTATGGATCTTTTGTAAAACCAAATCCCAAAACTTATACAAAAAATAATAAAGCAAGAAAGATGATTATAAGAAAACGTTAGAGATGATCCCATAACATCGGTTAAAAAAGTGGAAGAACAGACAATTTCTTAGTCATCTGTACATAGGTCTTTAAAAACACCGTTATTATACATATGAACAACGTACTGTCCAGGGTCTTTAAGGGAATGATTTCAATAGACGAATCACCTTTAGTCAATGGTTTATAACTAAATGTCAACAGATACCCAATTTCCAATCCAAGGTTCTCTGGACAGACGACACCCGGTTTACAAATTGTAGAATTTTTAATACGCACAAATATCACTTTTGGGATACAGAAAATCCACATAATTTAGAAGAAAGACGGCCACAAACAAGGGCTGGCTTTAATGTCTGGTGTGGCATCATGGGTTTTTAGGTAATGATGATTTAAAATGCACCTTTAATTAACGTCTCACAATTATATAAAACATTTATTTTTTTGTTTTAGACAACAGTTTAATTGGACTATTTATTTGTGAAGAAACTTTGAATGTAGATAAGTATTTGCTACTCTGGCAAGAACAGATTTTACCGGCCATTAGAAATACAGTTCGGCCAAATGAAATAAATATTTTGTGGTTTCAGCAAGGCGGATGTCTAGCGCACAGTACCAGGGAGGTGATGAAGGTCCTTAGAGATACCTCTGATGACAACATAATCTCTAATAATGGGCCAGTTGCCTGGCCAGCTAGATCACCGGCCATCACACCCACTGATTTTTATCTATGGGGACACGCAAAAATAAAGTGTACGAGTTTTCTCTGTCCGAAACTAGGTTGGAACTAGAACACAGGGTACGGGATGTGTTTGCTTCTATCAACCGAAACACGTTACGCCAAATAACCCGGAAAGTGTTGAGAAAATGCGAGAAATGTGTGAAGACGGAGGAAGATATATGTACTGTGATTTTTTGTTTACCAATACATTTTCGTTGCACAGTTGTGTTTAATATTATTATCAGTTTAAGGTAATATAAGGAAGTATTCATTTTTGCAAAAGCATCATTTTTTGTATAAGTTTTGAATTTCCCTCTCACAAAAGATCCATGGAATAACAAGTTCATCACTAAAAATCCTAAATGTCTATGGTTAGGTTGATGCCGCTCCGGATGCGTATCTGGTCTAGGCCTATTATTAAATAAACATTTTTTTTTAGAGCTTAAGCAATTCGAAAAACTTGACTTGTGATACATTATTGAGTTAGAAAAATATTTTTACTTAAATTAAATTCCTCTTAAAAAAGTGTTAAAATAATGTTTTTATCTTAAAACCGTAAAATTGGTAGTCTGTGAGCTACAGGAAAATGTGAAAAATGCACCATTTTGGTGATAATTATCTCAAAAACCATAAAAAATAAATAAAATTTAAAAGCAAATCTAATTTTGCAATTAAATTGTCTAAAACTTTCCTAATATAGGCCCAATTTGGGACACACTGTATATTGAAAACAGGCAGCAAAAATTGTGGGGAATTCTAAAAATTGTGCATAATCAAACACTGCGTTTTAATTTGGATCTCCTAATTTATTAATATTTTTACTTTACTTTTAAAGGTATGAAGCACCTTCTTCGTGCATTTCTAAATGACTTGGGTGGAAATCCGAATAAGAAAAACGGCCTTAACGAGAGTGTCTTGCATTCCACTTGTCAAATAGCACAAAATAGCAGTTACGGAGCACAAGAAAGAAGAGCTGCCTGTGTGCAGCTTTTGTTGCATTGGAGAGGAGCTGCACTAAGTAATGGTGGCAGGGAGAAGATTGATTTAACAGCACAAGATAAGGTAAAAATGTCTACATTTATAATAACTATTTATGTAACAAGTGCATAAAGTGATATTTTTTTCGAATAAGATGTTTGACAGCATTAACCGTCAGGCAAATGTCACAATCCCAAAGCTTCTATTTTTTTAAGAGATAATTATTTCGTAAATATGTCCATATGTGTTTAAAGAATTTTATGTAGTTACTTCTTATAGACATAATAGCAAAACAGTATAAATCCCTTTTAAAGTTATCCAATTTTATTATTAATATTAGTTCTTTAATATTTTTTTTGCAAACCGTCAAATTCTAAATTTAGTGACACAAAAACTAAAACAAATAATCGCTGAATGAAAGGTAACTTGACCTTCAGTTCAGTTGATGTTACGTTTACTGTTACATTGCATACATTCATATTTAAATAAATTGCAGTAGGAATTAAAACAAAAGACTTATTTAAAGGGTGAAAAAAAGCGTTGAAGTGTATTTTTTTCCAACATTTTATGTAGTGTACTAAAATAAAATGCTTTATCTTCATGTTAACTATTAAAAAAGCATTTGTTTAACGGTCGTCAAAAAACATTTTTTTTTCTCACTTCAACCATATGATTCATATAAGCACTGTTTTAAATAATTTATTTTTTATAAGGTAATTTTATATAAAATAAATGGGTTTACATTACCTGTTAAATGCTTTGAAGCTACATTTTTTAAATGCGTTTATATGAAATGAGGTATGCTTTATTACCCAAAGTTAATTACAAGTCGAAATATAGTAAAAAATGCAGTTCTCTAGGTCTAACGGAACTATGCTTTTTTTTGTTTACATAAAATATCGTTTTAAATGTATTTTTTTAAAAGTTTTATATTTTATTTTTTACTTTATTATTAATTTTTTATGTCCATAACTAATCCTGATTTAACACAATTTCCTGACAATGTCAGTTCTGTAGTAAAAGAGCTTAGTAAAGAGTAAAGAATTTTGCCACTTTTATCTCTTTTGTATGACCGACCAAACTCTGCAAAAAATCCATGAATGGCGTTATGACAATATACAATATTAGCTTCTGCAGCTTTTAAAAGCTAAAGTACTTTTTACGGAAAAGAAATCTTGCTTTTTTGACAGTTAAGAGAATAACCCTTGCTTCTTATGTTATTTATCGGGACCCTCTCCAGTGACGCAAATAGCGGAAGTTTTTTCCTACCTGACTAGAAATGGGATTTTTCTTTTTCGTATGTAATTACAATAGTAAGGAATTATTTTCGATAATTTTCTGAATATACATCTTTTAATTAAACTTCTATCCTATGCGTGTATATGGAATACAGCTCCAGCTCTTTCTGGAATATTTTTGCGTTTCTGTTACCTTTTTCCAGAACTTAGCATTACTGGTCCCATTTACCGCACTCTCACCAAAGATATTAAGAAAGACAATTAGTTAACTAACATACTGCTCAAGACCTTACACCCACCTTAACTCGGCTCTTTTGAATTTCTTACTACACAGGTATTATTCCGGAGAGCTGGGAAGCTGTAAGTATTCCACCTATTTCCAAAAAGGATATAAATCTCTTTCATCTAACTATCGACCAATTTCACTTATCTTATTTCTTGGTAAAGTAAGTTCATTCATTCACAAATCCTTTAGTATTAAAAAAAAAAATACAAAAATTTTACATGAGAGACAGTATGAATTTCGCCACAAAAGATCTACAGCAGATCTTCTTTCCTTCGTATCACATTGCTCGAGTAAGTCTCTTGAGTTTCTAGGTAAGTCCCAGATCATTGCTTTTGATATAAACAAGGCTTTTGACCAGGTTTGGCATGCCGCACTTCTTAACAAACTTCCCTCCCATTGTGTTTTAACTACACTTTGTACTTAGCTTTCTAGTTATCTATATGATCGACGTATATCAGTTATTGTGGATGGCCACTCTTCAAGCTTTCACCAAGTAAAGTGCCTTAGGGCTCAGTGCTTTCAACATTATTTCTTCTTCACATCAACGACCTTTTTCTGGTCCACAACTAATTCCATTCATAGTTTTGCCGACATAGTACCCTTCACTCTAGTTTTCAGGTCTTTAAACCCATCTCTAAACCTGATTTAGAAAGCAAAGGCTGGGCGATGCAGATATCTCTTTCAGAGGACCTTAATTTAATATTGGATTAAGGCGCCAAAAATCTCGTCCATTTTAATGCACTCAAAACACAATATTGTTTCCTTATCGCGAAAAAAGTTATCAAATACTCATCCACTTACCTATGAGCGGCCAAGTTTTGCAGAGCAAAGACACTTTCAATCTTGTGGGCGTCACATTTAAAAATAACCTCAACTGGCTTAAACACAATGTATCTATATCCACGGCAGCCTTAAAAAGGTTGGATTTCTCTTTCGAGCCAGAAAGTGTTTTTCCCCATTAAATTTATACACTTCGTATGTGTCCCAAATCCAATCTTTCTTGGAATATTGTTCTTATATCTGTTGCATGGCGTCCCCCACAACCCTTAGCATGCTTGATTCCATTTAAAGAAGAGCTGTTCGCCTCATTAATAATCCTTCACTTACAGAAAGGCTTTTTCTCTTGCCCATTATCAGGCTGTAGGGTAAGTTCGATGGCTTTTGCTCAGCGGAATGGTCCAGTATAATTTCCCACTCACGGTTCCCAATAGAGAAACTCGTGGTGCCGCGCTTATGCGTCCTCATACGGTTCAACTTAACGGGCCCCAAACTTTCCATTTTGTTCGTTCTTTTATCCCGAGAGTTTTTAGAGTGTGGAACCTGCTGCCAGGGAAGTTTTTCCTTCCTTTTTTTTTTTGCTAAATATTATATTTTCTGTTCATCTTTAAACCTAAATATTATATATATATATATATATATATATATATATATATAAAGTATTGTAAATTATATATATAAACTAAATTTACAATATTTGTTCTTAACTAGCCAGTCACGACTACCTGCCTTCTTTATAATATGTATATATATGTATAAAACAATTGTGGATCTATACTTTTTAAATTTTAAAATATTTAAAATAGTTTTACTCAATGTTGCTTTTTAGACTGGTAATACAGCACTTCATTGCGCTGCTCACTCTGGACTAAGAAGATGTGTAGAACTTTTAGTATACAATGGAGCACCCCTTTTCCTGGAGAACAACGACAAACTCACACCTTGCGATTTAGCAATGCGTGCAGGACATGATGATATTGCAGGATTTCTTGAAAGTAGAATGGTTTTTGTAAGTAAACATCCAAAAAAACTGTTTAGTCATAATTTTTTTGTGATTCTTATAATCAATATTTTTTGTACTATTTTTTTAAAATTACTTTTTATTTAAATGTATGTTGTTCAAGTGGGATGTTATAGTTGCTAAAAAGATGTATTTTCCTTTTTGAAATGCTCACTCAGTTCTTCTATAGTTAACAATTTCGGGTTCATAATACATACAATGCATACTGCAATATGATACTAATAACTTTCGTCAGACAAAGTTAAAACAATATGTAGAAAACACTGTTTATACAGGGTGTTACAGAATGTTGATACATATACTAAAGGGCGCATTCCACTATTGAAAATATAAAAACATAGTTTTCAAAAAATGGTTTCGCAAATTTCTTGTTCTAAAGATACGGGTGTATTTTTTTATTATTTTCTAAATATTCTTTACCCAATTGGGTTTTAATTTGACGATGTTATTTTTGGCATAAGGGGGGAAATTTTCACCAACCGGATTACTTTTAATCAGTCCACTGGAGTCTCGAGAGGCAAATGAATAAATATTTCTAATAATAAACTGTTTGCTACTGACTGTGTAAATATGCGTAAATTTTTTGTGTTTTCTTTAGATTAGGTAAATAAAAATACAGCTTTTACGTTTCTTAATTCTTTTTTTTTTTTTCGTTTTTGTTTAGTTTTACAGAAAAAAAAACTTTCGCCTAATTGCATACGTTTTAGATCAAAAGGAGGAATTGCAGAAAGTTTTTATTTAAAAAAATAGATTTTAGAATTTTCCAATAGCAATTATTATGGAATAATGACCAGAAGTAATTATTAAAATAAAGTTTATGTTCAGTCTCAAAATTTTCACTTATATATGAGCTTTCGAAATTTTTCAGTTTAACACCCTTTATCTTAAGAACGAAAAATTTGCGGACATATATTGATATAAAATTTTCTTTATATTTTTTGATATAGAATCAGCTCTTGCGTTCTTTTTTAATAACTGTACATTTAAGAATTGTCTTTGTAGGCTGACAATAGTAATATGGTAAACGAAGACGATGATGTTATAAATGAGCAGGAGGAAGTTTATAGTGGACTAAGAAGTCAAGACTTACAAGAGGCTAAGGATCAACTACTCGTTGATACTTCTGACATGCTAAAAATTCCCTTGTTTACTGCTGAGGCTCTATTACGGGACAACGGTATGTTATTTCTGTTTATGTGCTTTCTACAGAAGCAAACTCTTTCTTTTAATACAGCATAGAAAGAGTTGGCGTTGGGTTGGTTGGGTTTGTATTATTTATTATTTTTTTAGAATGGTCTAGAGAACTTTTACTAGAAAAATGGATGTGCGATCCAGTTGAATGTTGTCAGTTAGCTGGTGTTCAGGCCCCAACATCTGTTTTAACACATGCAGGCTCGATAGATTCAAGTATTTCAACGGACACTGGATCCGACAGACAAGAAACTATGGTAAGATTTTACCCCCATTAAATGCTTAAGTAAGCAGATTTTTAATTTTACTTAGTACTCCAAATAAAAAAAAGTTCTAATTATATTATTTATACTAAGGATGTTAGCTGCTAGAAACCGTTAGCTCTGCCTCGATCGGAAATGTATTCAAACTTTAAATTTCTATTTTTCCCAAAACTGACATAAATCAAAAGGGTAATTGTTTTAAGGTTAGTTTATATTTATACTGGAAATAGGTTGCGACACATCCACAACTTTTAGACGGTTCGAGGTCAGGGGACGCAAGGAAGGGCACCCCACGGAAAAAGTTTGCAAGACTGGGTGAAATCAAAGCCGATTATCAATCCAGTGGCGCCTAGAATTTGGGCATTTCATTTTGCATTGTTTCGAAAGTGATATTTGATGAAATAAGAATTTACAACTTAATTATAATTTAAAACTGTTGTGTAAACGGTTGTTCTAATAATACAATAAACTGTATATCTCCGGCACTGAACAACATGGCCGAAAAATGGGAGATGTAACGTCATCACACGTCAAAGCAATATGGCCGAATGTCGCGACCCTATATAGACGACTTTGAATTGTTTAACTTTTTTAAATACCACCATATTTATATGTAATATTTTCTTGACATTTTATCCAACTTGATGAATTTAAATTTTTAGTTTTTAAGTTTGCATTGTTGTATTTAAACCTCACGGTGTTGGGAGAGGAAGTCGAAGTCAGGCACGTAGTTGATACCTATGCCTGTTTTTATATTTTTAACAGTCATTTAAAAGCAAAGAGTTCTTTGTTTTTTAGAAATTATTTTATAAGAAATAAAAAGGTAATTTTATTTTTAAAAGTTTTAACCGCTCTTTTCATTTTCTTCGTGTAGTTACGTGTGTATGTACGTCATACTTAAATGTTTTTGTGTTTTTTAATCTTATGAGGTAAGCTTTATTTTAGATCACTTTTTACAGTTTTTTCTTTTAAAAGGAGTTTTTTGGCCCTTACGTGATCCTTTTCATCTCCTTTCATGGTTGGTTTAACAGCAATTTTACAGTCTTCTTTTTCTCTGTCTTTTTTTTCTCCCCTCTTGACTTCATTTCAACACATAAGCAAGGTATTTTTATATTTTTCAGCTTTTGGCTCTAATGATGACTGCCTAACCAATCGAAACATGTTCGCGTGTTCGCGTAAACACAATTTGTGGCGTGGAACACAATAAATATGTGGAGATGAGTAAAAGTTGTTTCATTTTAAATATTTTTAGTTCAATCGTGCTTCGTAAGGGAGTAACAACGATTAAATGCAATCTTTGGTCAAAAAATGGATCGTTTGCGAGATACAAGGTTCCAAACTTTCCATTTTATTTTTTACTTTAACACCTTGCATCTCGCAAACGATTAACTTTTTAACTGGGATAAATAGCCACGTTTGTAGCTAGGGTTTTACGAACGGACCGAGCAGCAACCATTAAGGTTATGGTTAGTGAATAAGAAGAAGTAGAGGTCAAGGAACAATAATCCTTAAGGGTGCAGTGCACCCTCTAGGGGAGCGAGAGTCAGATCTGGGGTGGAAAAACCCCTGAAAGGACGAAAAAAAAGATAAATTGCGTTAGATCGTTGTAGTTTGATTCAAGGAATTTTTAGTAGCATTTTGTTCAGGACTTTTAGAGACAACCTGTAAAGAAAAAAATTTTTTTAGTGTGAAATTTGCTTAAACACAATACCAGCTGAATGGGATCAACCAATAAAAATTTCGTGTAAACATATTTTTTGCAAGGGTTGTTGGCAAAGTTATCTGACAACAAAAATTCAAGATGGAGATGCTCATCATATACTATGTCCGGCTTATCAGTGCCATATTTTGGTTCCGGTTGAGTTTATTGAAAAATTAGTTAGTCCGGAAATGGCAAGGCGGTATTTGCAGTTTGATATAAAGGTAAGGAATTTGTAAAAAGGTATTTTAACCAGATACACTGTTAACTACAACATTTTGTAGAGAATATTATTTGTAGGAATAATATCTATAAATCAGTTCTACCTAAATTGTTTTTTAACTAAGTGTTTGTAATACCAGTTACATTAAAAAGGTACTGCCTGTATAGGGTCATTTTAAAATGCCGCCAGCAATAATAATTTTAAATAAAAACGCTTAGCCAAATTAAAAGGTACATAGGCCAACAAAGCGCCACCAGTGCGTCATCTTGTTTACATGCCGGCTTGCTTTCTATAATCTTCATCTCTCAGTATTTTACACGCGTTAAATACTCATTTTTCCTAACATTGCCAGTGTCCTTTTTTATTAATTAAGCTGAACATGTATACATAATTTTTGGTTATATAAGGTTGTATTTAATAATTCTCTTTGTTGTTCCCTAAAAGCTTTCTCTTATTATATACATTTTCATGCTTTAATTATCGAATATTTTGGAACTCCCCACAGTGCCCCAACAATATTTTTAGTGTCGTAAAAAAAAGTCTTTAATAATAAGTTTTTAGGACCATCTTAAACAGAATAACCTAATGTTTTTAGATGTCTCCCTAAACAAAAAGTTTTAATATATCGATATTAAACAGGAGTATTTTTTAGCTAAGGGTTCGAGCTACCCAAAAATAGGTTTTTAATTTATTTTTATTATACAGGGTGAAAAATAATTAACACTATAAGTATAGTAAAAGTAAATGTTTTATAAAGATACCATTTTAGGCAGTCCTAACTTGCAGTCATCATATAAAAAAATATTTTATTATACCAAGTACTATAAAAGTTCTTATAAAAACCGCTTTTTAGCGGCGTTCTTTCAGTGCACATATATCTCTAAGGAGGAGCTTTAAAAAAAAATGTGGGAACATTTTTTTACGTATTCTATATGCATCCAAGAGATTGCCCACATATTCTTTGGCACCCTGTATACAGAACATAATAGCAAAAACAATTTAATAAAAACAGTGTAAAGTATTTTAAAAAGCAATTTATATAGCTTTATGATGTAACACTCAAAGTCGGTTTAAATTTTTTACACTCTAAAAATAATGTTAATACAGGCTGAATCAGGTTTCTCGTGACAAATTAAGACACTCAATAGAAAATAATTTTTTATAAAAATATCTTAATTACCATATTTTTCAAATTGCTTTGTTTCTAAGGTATGGAATGTTAAAGTTAATTTATTGTCAGCTTCTTTTTTTTCCTGTGTTACTTTATTTACCTTGACCTTCACCTTTTCGTACTTTTTAAAAATTACATTGTCAAGTAGTGTGTCAACTAGCCTCAAAATGCCACCCTTGTGTTTTTATTTGAAAATCTATAAACAAAATTAATATCGGTTTATTCGATATTAAAAATTTAAAAGAATTTTCACACTGCTTGACAATGCAATTTTTAAGCGTTAGGAAAAAGGTAAAGGTAGTGGTAAAGGTAAAGGTAAAGGTAAAGGTAAAGGTAAAGGTAAAGGTAAAGGTAAAGGTAAAGGTAAGGTAAAGGTAAAGGTAAAGGTAAAGGTAAAGGTAAGGGTAAAGGTAAAGGTAAAGGTAAAGGAAAAGGTAAAGGTAAAGGTAAAGGTGAAGGTAAAGGTAAAGGTAAAGGTAACGGTAAAGAAAGTAATACAGGAAAAAATGCTGAACATAAATTAAACTTTAACATCCTGCATCTTAGAAACAAAGCAATTTAGGAAATATGTTAATTTAGTTTTTTTTTTTATAAATACGTTTCCTATTAACTGTCTAAGTTTGTCACGAAAAACCTGGTCCACCCTGTATAAAAAAATCTTACAATTTATAGTGGCTATTTCTTGCGGTATCTTATTTAGCAATTTTTAAATTATTTTATTTTTAAAATAAACTTTTCTAGTCTTTATTATAAACTACACGTTATTTTGTAATAACGCTTTCTTTACAAAACCTATACTACCAGAGATAAGAAACATTTTTGTTGAATACTGTACTTACTAACAGGGACATTAGGCTATGTATGGTAATGGATGATAAAAAACATGTTTCCGTTTTAATTGGTTAAATCTGTACATGTTGTAGGCGTTTGTTGAAAGTAACAAAACAATAAAATGGTGTCCAATACCTGGATGTGGTCGTGCAGTCAGACTGCCGGAAGCCGAGCAAACCCCGGAAAGAGCTATCCAAACAGAAAACCAATTCCTCTAACATCACATGCAGTAGATTGTGGAAATGCCCATTTCTTTTGTTGGGAGTGTCTAGGTAAAAACCACCCTATTAATTTATAAATAGGTTCAAATATTGGTTGTATAAAGGCACCTATACACTTAGTTAAAAAAATAAAAATACGCCCGTCTCTCCGAAACTATTTGATGAATTATTTTAAAGTTTCAGGAAATATACTTAAATACACGTGCACTCAAAACATGCTTGAAAAACATTTTTTTGTTCAATCGCAAGTAAATATAACCCCTTAAAGTTTTACCTAAACTCTTTAAAATAAACGTTTTCCACTTTTAAAGGGGACGCACATGCTCCATGTGGATGTGAACAATGGCAACAGTGGCATAAAAAATATCCGAAGTCAAGCCTGAAGAACTAAATTCTGTATGTATTGGGTCAGAAGAAGCTGCTAATTGTTTGTGGCTTGTTACCAATTCAAAGCCATGTCCAAACTGTAAGAGTCCTATTCAGAAAAATGAGGGTTGCAATCACATGAAATGTTCAAAGGTATAGTAATTTTATAAATTCCAAATTGCACAAAAATAATTTTAAATTTATCACAATTTATCTATGAATTCTTTACATCCAATTACCCACAAAATGTCAGCATACAGATCAATGATACATCGCGCATTTTCCATTCCACTTTCCAAAGAAAATTTAGAAAAAGAATTAAACACTATAAAAAACATCGCTCAAAACAATGGTTATCCTCCACCCTTAATAAACTCTATAATTAATAAGAAACGTAAACAACTCACCCTTAACCAAATTTACCCAAAAATACCTGAAAAACAAAACCAACCATTTAAAACCCTAACTTATTTTGGCCAAATATCACAAAAAATTTCGAACACCCTGTCTAAACAAAACCAGAAAATAGCACATAAACCATCAAATCGATTATCAAACATGATATTTAATGTGAAAGATAAACAAAATAAATTTAAAAATCAGGAGTTTATAAGCTTACTTGTGAAGAGTGTAATAGCTGTTACATTGGACAAACGGGAAGAAATTTCGAAACTAGGTTTAAAGAACATAACTCATGTTATAGGTTAGGGAAAACAACATCAAATTTCGCAAACCATTTTCTGGAAACCGGACACAAATTTCCAGAAATCAATACCCTAAAAATATTACATGTAGAACAAAAAGGGCGAAAACTAGATACATTAGAAAATATTGAAATCTATAAACACAAAAACAGAATGTACATCTGCTTAACACACAAATTGACCTAGGAAATCTACCCCTTGTAAAACTTTTATAAAATGTAGCAATAAAATATTTAAATTTCACAACTGTACCATATTGATTTTAAAACCTTTTTTAAAAATATGTTTTTTATTAGGTATTACTGTTTATATATAAGTAAAATAGTTTTAGTTTGTCAGTACGTTTGAAAATGTAGTTGTACTACGAAACAGCTGTCACGGCTAAACATTCAATTAGAGTGACTATGTTCCTACCTATGTTTAGAGGTTGAATTTTCTTTTGACGGAAGCTGCATAGGCTGCCTTTAATACCATATGTTTTTACCGACTTCATTTTTTTATTTTTCATTCATAATTTTTAAATTTTTGGTTTTTTAATTATTTATTTTACTTATTTTAGTTTTTCATTACTAACATTTAATTGGTGACCATCTACTAAAAAAACAGTACTAGTACCTTTTTCTCTCACAGAAACTCTTGGCACAAAACGGCAATGCTACCCCTAAAGCCTTGTTTAGACACGGTTAGTAATTTTGCCGTAAGCAAGTAATTAAGAATTTTAGTGCGTGTGGACAGCTACTACACTAAACTACTTTCCTAATTTTTACTGTCCGCACGCACGAAAATATTTACTACATCCAACATAGGTACCATACAGGGTGTTCCACCGGGAACTGCTTTGATCGATTTCTCGAAAAGTAAGCTTTGAAACATTTTGAAAACTTGGTAATAACATAATGTTAGTGGGGAACATACAACTAAAATATTTTGACAGCTCTATCACTTCCGGTTATACCGGAATTTAATGTCAACTTGCTTATTTTAAATAGAACACCTCATATATTATTTATTTTTTAGATTCTGCTTAGAATTCTAAACATAATTTATGTATAGTGTTCTATACCTAAATCCAACCGTCTATGACTTATTTTAAATTTTTTGTCAAAAATGACGTTTGCAACTCATTACATTTCCATCAATGTTTCTCTAAACAAAAGCCTTTAATATAAGTTGGGGTTGAGTTTCTCGTAGAGAAACAACTACTTTGGCAGACTGTTTTGATATTTTTACAATTATTAAATACAGAGTGGTCAAAAATAATCGTTAAAAATTGTTACAAAAACCTTAAAAGTAAATTAAAATGAAATATCTTTTTAACCTCAACCAATTAAGCATAAAAATAGCGATAAGTTTGTATAGGGATGTCTATTTCAAAATTTATAGTTTTCGAAATATTAACAATTTATTATTTATCTATTCTAACAATGCTTTTAAATACCGCTTAGTTTTGCTTCTAGTTGGCCTTGACAACAACATGCGGCGTCACAGCTAACTACCCCGTACCTACCCGTACTTAAATGCATTGTTAGAATAAATAAATTTTAAATCGTTAATATTTCGAAAAATATTAATTTTTAAAATAGACATCCTCATACAAACTTATCCTTATTTTTAATGCCTAATAGAATAAGGTGATAAAATATAGGGGTTTTCATTCAAAAAAATATTTTTAGGGTTTTTGTCGTGATGATTTTTAACCTTTATTTTTGACCACTCTGTGTTTAATTATTGTAAAAATATCGATACAGTCTACTAAAGAAGTTCTTTTTACAAGGTCCCAACCCCAGCTCATATTAAAGGCTTTTGTTTAGAAGAAATTGATGGTTATGTAATGGGTTGCAAACGTCATTTTTGACATGAAATTTAAAATAAGTCAAAAACGGTTGGACTTAGGTATAGAACATACACATAAATTATGATTAGAATTTTAAGCAGAATCTAAAAATAAAAACACTACTCAAAACAATTATCGCATATACTCGATTTCTTTCATAAGCTTTAATACAAAAATGCTTTGATTTAAATGGCCAAATCTCTTTTAATAATTAAGTTATTAAGATAATTAAAAAAGAAAATGCTAAGAAAACGTGAAGCTATAACTTTATATTAACCGTTGTTCTTTACTGTTAGCAACACATCCTACGGGGTGA